>JAODUI010000019.1:3424621-3438809 GCA_027563995.1 Papilio gigon | reverse complement strand
TATCTTGTATACAATTGCAAAAAATATGCTATCATTCAAGGTTTCATACTTAAATTGTATGAGAGATTGTTATCGCAGAAGTTTCAAGAACTTCAATGTTTTGATATGTTTTTTTTTAAATGCTTTTACCATACAACTTTCGTGGTTTTTACTAAAAACATATTGATAAGAAATGGGATTTTTACCCCGATTAGCCTCTCCGATCTCCCGATATTTCGGCAAAACATGCTTCATTGTGATAGGCTGACTGACTTTTCTGCTGAATTGTAACATATAGGCATATCAGTCAACCTTCTTCCTAATTCTGCAACCACTACTGTTCGAGTTCTCACTGCAGTTAATTCTGCACTGTCTGGCTTTTATTAGACTTTTACAAGTTGACTATTTGAAGCGCCGATAGCAACTAAAGCTTATTTAGTAGTATCTAAGTTTATATAATTTTTTAAGTTAGTAGATAGTTATTAGGGATAGATCGACGCAGCGTGGGTAGGCCTCCCGCAGCCCCGGGAGCATCCTGGATGAGGGCTAAGGACCGCTCGTCGTGGCGATCTTTGGGGGAGGCCTACGCTCAGCAGTGGGCGAAGTGTGGCTGATATGGTGATGATCATGAGATAGTTATTATAATGGATAATTAATACAGTGAATAGAATATTTAAATCTCCGCCAGTCTCTATTAGATATCTTTAAGAATAAAAAGACCAAATTTAAAAGTTTATAAATTGTCTCTATAGCCGGTCATAAAACCCAAAAGTCGATAGCAAGTCGTAAAGTTACTCGACTTTGGCTATCTGTCAGTTGTCTGCTTTGTGGATGTCAGTTCGTTAATTTATTGTTGGCAATTATAAAACTAGCCCAAGACTGAGTCAGGTTTCCGATGACATCTTGCTTCTTTAGAAATTTGTCTGACATCACTTTAGTGTTGATAGTGGTACATTAGATGGATTAACCAGCTCTAAAATATTTGTAATGAAAGTAGACATCTAATTTAATATTTTAAATTAATCATCATCATCATCAACAGCCCTTGTCTGCCCACTGTTGGACATAGGCCTAAAATAGACATAGACATTTAAAATTAACCAAAGCAAAATAGATCTTTTTATAAAAGAAAGAAGGAAGCGAGAAGCGGGAAAGTGAGGTGATCATAGATGTTCATGAACAATCGTAACACTAGAGGAGCAGATGCGTTGCCTATAAGATAGAGGTATGCTCGCTTCTTGAAGGACCTTGAGTCGCAGTTGTAAATACCAAGGTTAGATTGTTCCACCGTTTCAAATAAATCACAATCTTTACAAATTACCTACATACATTCAATAATAAAACCACCATGTATAAAATAAAACTTTTGTGGTTTTATAACATTGTAGTGTTCATTTAGAAGGAATGAATGAATCTAAAAACGAAGGCAAACCAAACATATCTCAATACATATTACACGTTTAAGCTTATTTTAAACAGTTCCTTAGTGTTCATCTATTTACACATCTACACTAAGTGACACCTTTTATCATAAACGACTCTGAGTTGGTTAGCAATTAAACTATTAAAACTTTCGCGAGCCATTTCACTATACTACTTATAAAACGGCTTAACTCACGTGTAACAGTGTGCTCAGCGAGCGACGGGCCGCGAACGCGCTATAGTACAGTTCCCACTCACCCTGAAGATGAGCCCCCGATGGGATCGAAACTAGTCGGTACTGACACCGAGTTACACGTGAGTTAAGCCGTTTTATAAGCAGTATAGACTCTGAGTTGTATCATATAGATGCGAAGTGCATCTAGATTTAAAATAACTCTGACATGACATTGTTGCGTAGATCTAATGAAGTAATTAGCGTTCCTTTAGCGGGTAAATGCAGCTGACCCACTTTGCATTTGTAAATACATGTTGTTAATAAGTCAATTAATTGTAACACATATCAATCATCAGCCTTCGTCTACTTACTCCTGGTTATAGTTCTTTCCTAATGCCTTCCACAATATGCAGTCCTTCCTCATCCATCGACTTCAAGCAATCCGCACCAAATCATTGCTCAACCTGGAGGGTTCCGTTCCATGTTCTTCCTTCTCCACCCGTCGCTGGACCGACAGATGTGTCCAGCCCATTACCATTTCAGTTTACAGATGAAATACGAATTCAATCAGTATGAGAAATCCATACTTACGTTCAGTTTATTTAAATAAAGATTAATTGACTGTTAGATTTGTTATGAGAGCCTTGTTTGCTATCATTATTTCAAGGGCTCTCACAATGGCCCGTGATTGTGTCAATTGACTGAGAAATATTGTTATAACATCAAAAAAATAATGGTCATGTCAATTTTCAATTTTATTAATAAAGAAAAATAAATGATAAATTAAATGTTTGAGATTAGTTGATCTTGACAAATTCAGTTTATTACTCTCTTCTCTAGTGTGGGGTAGTTTTAAATCTTCTTTTCTTTATGTACTTATTACTGATGGTGTGGTCATCCTCAAGTTACTTCTCCTCTACAACCATTCGCAACAACACTCTGTCCTCGACTTGTCTCAGCAGTCGGAATATCTAACCCTAGCATATCTTTTCATTGGACTTCAGTATCATATATGTACAACATTTTGTGTAAAAAAAAAAGTCAAAATATCTTTTAAAAATTATATTTATAGTTGAAAATTTTTGAATGCGTGCTAATTAATAAATCCGCTCCAAATACGATTCTCAGTATAATTAAATAAAACAATATACAAGGAAAATTATATTATATGTACCTTATACATGACCTATAAACACGACGACCTTGTTTTTATCAATAATGCGTCAAGTTATAAATTTAATATGCAAGTACAAATGAAGTTTACAAAGTTACTTGACCCACTGGGCATAATTCAAATTAATTTATGATAGCTCATTACCGCCCCCTATCTATCAAAGTGTACGTTCGCGGTGTTCCAGCTTAAAGGCTACAGTCGGATGAACGTACGTAAGCAGTTCTCGTACGTGTTGAGTGTTCAAAAATGTAATTAGCATTACTAACAGCATAGCTTTAAAAAGCTTTATAATAGCTTAAGTGCTGCAGGTTTTATTTCTACCTATTCATCGCTTTTTTTTTAATTTGAAATCCAGCGAAATATGAACGAATTACAAAAAAAATTGCCTCGTCTTTGGCGTCGGCTGAGTTGGAAATTTACCATTTTTGTTTAATTAAAAACGTAAGTACGTTTTTTTTAGTTTAATATGGAAAACGGAAAGCGAAATGCATACTGTGGAAGGCATTTGAGGACTACGTCCAGCAGTGGGCAGACAATGGCTGATGTTGATGATTATTGATGGTTTAAATGTTATGTAAAAAATTAACGTTAGTTGTATGATTCTTGATAAATGGTTATTAATGCATGTCAGATTATTCTTAATGCAATATTCAAGTTAGTCATTTTTTCATGTCATCGTATGTTGCAGAGGAAGCCTTCACCCTTCTCACCTCATCTTTGGTAAACAAGACGTTTTACTTATTGTTAAAACGCAGGTTTCTACTGCAGATATAGAAAGATAGTAGATTATAGTAAAGGGAATATTTTTAATATTGCAAACGTACTGTTACAAATTTTTAAACTATATTTGCGTAAAAACATTTTGAATAACTGTCGGGTAAAACTATACAAGCATGTTCCATTTAAAATGTCATTGATTTAAGTAGAAAAAACATTCTTTCACATATCTAATCTTGAACTCATATCCAAGAAATTCCAAAGAAGATACATTATCGAAAAGCTTAAAACATTGACAATAACAAATTTAAACGTTCCCACAAAAATAGACGAAGGCATCATAAAAAAATATTTTTTTTCAACCCACAACGTTCACCACAAGCTTCCATTCAAGCCTACGAATTCGCACGAACCGCTCACACAAGCGTCCACACGCACACACGCATCACTCAAGCCAGTTTGACGTTTCTCGTTATTCGAGTCAGTTGGCCGAGGCACGGCGTCGCGGTATAATCGCTCTCGCCGCCATCTTGTTTTATTTCGTGCGGGTTTAAAAAAAAACAAAAGTATACGTGTCTGCTTGTGTTGTGTTCTGTGCATGTAAAGAGGTTCGATTTAAAGAAGATCATATAACGCCAATTTATTATAAGATTTGGGTATTTTCAACACTTTTTTTAGGTTACAAATGTGAATGTTTTTTTCACTCTAACGTATATGGCGCGAAATAACCGTAATATTTTGAAGTGATGTAATTTATTATCGGCTTTTAAATACATTTTATAATAGGAACGTAAGAATCTTAACCGTTGTATTGTATCAGTAAATTTACTAAGTATTATAAACGGTAGGTAATCCAAGGTTCTAAACAATCGAGTCTATAAAATCTAGATTCGTAATCGGTGAAGGTAAGGCCAAGATATTTGTTTACTTGAATTTTGCTCGCTTTAAGACTTCTAATGTCGGTTAAATGATGTCATTAAAATCAACCTCTTACATTTTTGTCATTACAATTAATACTAAGAAAATTATTCGTTATGATTATTTTGTCTAATGTGCATTTACTTTAATAAATATTTGTTAGATTACGTGTTATTTTGTGTGCAGTTCGAGTTTCGTTATCATTCGGAAATAGTCGGGTATTTGGGTTACGGTCAACGCTCCCGCGAAATAGGTTATGTTTAATTTTCATCGCAGGTGACAATAGGGATTTCGTAAAAGTTCGTTTTAAAAGAAAAAAAACACTGTTCGGAATTTTAAAAATGTAAAAGAAGAAATACGATAATATGTAATTTTGGATGCCAATACAAACAGTTTTATTGTGCGTATGTTATTAAAATAATACAGCTATAATCTGTATATATCTTGTTAATGAGTCAAAGATTTACGTACTCGGATTAGTTACACGGTCACTTAGAGATTTCTTATACTAAAAGTACACTAAACGTCTTATTAAGTAACTGCTAAGGGACTGTGTGGCAATAATTTTATTCCAGACGTCGTTTTCGGTTAAATCTTTCAAATAAGGAATGTCATAAGACATCCATACAAACGTTGTTTGAATGTTGTCGCGCGCATTTTTACGAGTGGCCATTTTGTTAAACAAACTCGGATGCCGTCACCGGCGAGGCTCGCTTTTTTCATAATATTTACCAACCGCTACAGTTGACATCGTGATTTATCAATATTTATTTATTTCTATTGAAATATAATATATTTAATGAATTCAGTCACTAGAGAATGTTTATTGCAAAGTAGCTACTGAGTTAAATTATCGAAAACATCTTTTTTATATAATTTTATAAATTATAAATATAACGATGTTAGTGAACAATAGATTTTGTCAACGACATCGTCCGCGCGGTATAAAGAAATCATAGGATGCGTCTTCCAGGCTGAACTACTTCTTTGCCAAATTTAATCATTTTTAATAGCTAAGGATACTGCAATAAAATAAACGTAACGATTTCGTTGTCAGTATGAATTAAATATATGAACGTGTTTAACAAAATAGAATAGCCATTATCAACGTATGCTTACTGCTGGAGAAAGGCCTTGTCCGATGCCTTCCGTTGTACGTTCAAACTGAATATGAAGTAAAAGGTGTTGGGTACATCCTTAAACAAACCGTATTATGAACTTTAGTGTGTCAGTGTGTGCGTGTGTTATGTAAACACGCCTGCGTTTAAGTTTGTTCAGTAAAGATAATAGAATTCCTGGATGTTTGACATATAGGCACATATATCTGGATGACGAATTTGACTGTACCCAGGATTTTGTATGTAATGGTTGTTCTGATTGTAAGCTATTTAAGAACACGGGTATACGTGGATTAGGTTAGTTCAGACACGGCGATTGAGAGTGACAAGATCACGTTTGTTGTTAAATTGTGTTTTTTTTTATATAAATCATAGTAAAATGTAGTTTAAAATGTCAATCTATCGTCCTAGTACAAACGGTAGATTATGGACTATGGAAATTATAAGTAAATTGTTATCAATCTTGAACTATTCTTATACCAATATAATAGTTTCATTGTTTTACTGTGGAAGGCATCAGAAAAGGTCTACGTCCAACAGTGGGTAGACAGCTGATGATGATAATAAACGTTCCTTTCTACAGCAATACCGACAATATAAATGCATAAGTGTAGATAGATGTTTGTTAGCAAATAATTCTAAAAAAGCTAAACGAAGTTAAAATTTGATACAAAGGTAATACATCCGTGCGCCGGTACCCGCTAGTAGACAATGGTCAGAACAAATTATACCAATAACTTGAAGTCCATACAGACCATGAATCGTTTCCAAGAAGGATCCTATGGTCACTACCCGATACTCCCATCCTTGTTTTTCTCGATACAAACGAGTGAAACATATATTAGAAAGAGATAGATGACACGGGATATACTTTTATTTATAAAAATACAGTATTACCGCAAACTGAGTCACTGAAAACGTCATTACTGTTTCATTGCGATGTTCAAATTAGAACTCAACGTGTATGCGGCAGAGACGAGGTATATAATCCGACAATGCTAAGTGTTAAGGTAAATATATTTGATTGTGTTAAGTTCTATCGCGTTGTGACATTCGTAAAAATGTTATGTTATATCGTCAGCTCAATACGTCCCCGTTGAGGGGCTCGGAGCCTACCCTTTGATAGGAGACTACGCTACTTACGTATGTGTGATTATTGTAAAACAAAATAATTTATATTCCCATGTTGACAGCGGACTGCTGTCCAAATAAGGGTACCCGGTGTGATGGTTCACCAGGCCTGACACAAATATTTTTTTTTTTGCCAAAAATCAATTCCTTGTACTACTTTGATAGAACATTGAAGTAAATTGTATTTTCTATATTCATTGAATTGTCGAAAAAATGTCATAGTACTCACGTTTCAATGCAGTACAAGAGTGCATTAGCATTAGGACGCACTGTTTACCACCTTGTCAATACACTTAGGGTTGCCACAATTATGATATAGTTATTATAAATACAACAGAAATATAGTTTACAATGTAACTCCAGACCGGCAGAACGGATCCTGGATGACATTTGGAAGACAATTTTTTTTTTTATTAATTCTATTAGTAAGTAATGCTGGCAACCGATAGAAAATGAATACGCCTTTTGCGTTCATAACGAACCTTAAAGTCACGACTGAATCTTTACTATCAATTTGCCGCGTCCGTCATTTCGTAGTCAAGATATGCGTTGACTTGTTACTTAGCAACGATACAGATAAGTTTATATTAGATGTGGGTTTTTCATGCTATTTTCGTTATTACATTTTATTTAAATTTCCTATTAGTAATTCTCGCACGAGTGGCAACCCTAATGCTGTACCCTCTCAGCCGCTGGCTTACAAAGCGGGATGACGTACGCCTCGATTGCGGAGGTAAAAGGTGAAACTGATTATATTCCAATTGAAATGGCCATCCACATGTCATTTTGTTATCAATGTAGAAAAAAAATAATGTTTGCATCAAAAACTAAAGTTGAAAAATACAATAACAGTATTAATTATCAAATTAATGTTGTAATTTTATCATTGTAGAAGCTTGGCAATGCGCCGCCAAGTAAACGACGTCGTTTAGAAATGTTTAACGTTTTTATTAAAAAAAAAATGATACAAAAAAGTATTTAAGCCGACCGAAGAGGATCTAATTCTTTAAACGTTGTTTTCTTTTTATTTCGCAAGACCACTTTTGTACTGGCTAATCTCCGACACTATTGATTCAGTACAGTATACATATGCAGGAGTGACAGACTATTTTTTTGTATTACATGTAAACAAAGTCGCGGGGAAAAACTAGTTAACTTTAACCGGACATTACTTTACCGTATTCGATTGTAGCACTCTCATTGCGACCGATTAGAAACGGTGTCCTAATCCATCTGACATGCTCATAACTGGTCCGACAGTTAAATCGGCGCGTGTACAGCTGCCCGTTGTTAGTCCACAGCATCGCTAATTGTTGTACCGGAAGGTCAGTTGTGCTGCGGTTTCAATTAACCATCAGTCTTTGCGATACTGGACATTTTTTTTAATTCACTGATATTTCTTGCTAAATACTCTCTAGGCTTTTGTCCTGTTTATGATAGTCGAATTTCGGGATTCGGACTCCTGAACGTGATCGGAACGTTGGTAATCTTAATCATGAGGTTATTGGCGCTTGTAATTATATTAATAATTGCAGTATCGTGTCACTTGTGATAAGTATCATACTTTTCAATCATCATCATCAATTTAAAGTCGGTCACTGCTCGACGTACGCCTCCCCAATCGATCCCTTTTAATAACTACAATGAAATTTTAACCCCTGACAATCGCGTAGCAGATTGAATTGTGTGGTATATTCCATTAAATACTAATCTGTCTTTTTTTTTAATCTTTAGTTATAAATACATAACTGCCATTTATCAATCAACGGTCACATATCGAGTGAACTAATCAAAACATTGAGTTAGAGACACGATCGCGATGTCCCGTTAGCAACCGGTCCGGGGCATTCCTGGCGTGCTGCGCCGCGCGCCTTCTCTCATTGTTGCCGTCTTACTAATGATGGTGGACACAAATACTTAAAAATGTTGCCATTGACATCGCAACTAGATAACCCGTTTATCAAATGAATTGTAGATTTCTCTCTTTTGATAGGTAGAGATGGAGTTACTTTCGTACCGTAGAACCACTGTGGTGCTGATTACTTCGTCTCTTACTGCGTCTTAGTCACAATTTTCAAATTTAAAAGTCGCTCATTGTTAACTGCCAATGTATATTCCTTTTTATCTCGTCGATACAATTGTGTTGTGTTAATCTTGTGGGAAATCGCAACAAAAATGTTGACGGCATGTAATCCAACTTTTATATAATATAAAGTGCCAAACGAGCAAGCGGACACATGCATTCGCCAAAATAGCGAAGTTACCGTTGCCCAGATAGCTTGTATATCTAAAAACGCGGTCTAACTTTAATAATCGGAGAAGTGAACGAACAGAAAGCGATTTCCACGGCGTATACGTCCCGACCTTCACAAAGTCTATCTCCCTTTCATACCCATTCCTGTAAAGAACAGAGATCTATGTTTGTAGTCATAAGTTTGTAGCGAAATTTATGTTACAGTAATTAACATTCATGTCGTGATATTTACCAATGTACTTGGACAGTGAGGTGAGTGTGATTGATTGCGCAGACTTCGGCGGGGGGCTGTCTGTTTTCACTTTCGCCATAAAACGATCACATTTTTCGCTTCCAAACCGCATTCCTTAACTTTATCGGACACGGATGCAACAATAAACTGGTTTATGGGATTTTTTTCTTCATTTTATTTTTGACAAACCCGTTTATTCGGAAGGGAAATTTTTAATTGAACACGGTTGTCAGAGGAAATTAATATGAATACTAATATTAACTGAGTAATAACTGGTTTAAATTAAATTAGGGATCGTCTTAGCTGAAAGTGAGGAGATTGAATGTGGATGGTTGTAAAGGTAGAGGAAAGCCGAAAGTGTGGATGGATTGTGTGAATGTAACGTATGACGGCTGACAGAGATGTACTCGTATCTACATACTTTGTCGCCCTCCATAGGGAAAAGGATGGATGGATTAACTTATCCGAAGATGTTAATTATAACTTAATATTATATTAAATGTAAAGGCATTTTACAATTTGACGGATAATGTCTAGGGATGAAGAAAAGGTCGGTCCGTTGTTCGCGCAGTGCGTCATTTTTATTTTGAATTTCTTTCCGCGAACGTTTCATAATTGTAATTATTCAAAGTAGGCAAGAGACAAGGCGCCGTAAAAGTGTTGCAGACGAATTTAGTTCCGCAAATTTCACGGCCCCCGACTTTTGTAGACGGCGAGAAAACGATGTTAAAAAAAACCACTTGTCTATAATCTTTTCGTAGAATTAAAATTATACTATTAATAATTTCAGTTACAGCTTCTAACTTTTGGTCACTTTCATTTTTATTATAACAGTAAATTATCCTTGTATAATTCTAAAGTAACAGAAGTCACATTTGATACCATAACACTTTTAAAGTTCAAGTTCTGCGTAAGGACGCAACGCGTTCCCTTTTCATTGCCGAAATACAACAAGTACCTGCTGTTGAAGTAACACTAACAATTTTTTTTTCGTTAAGGCCAAATATCCTCTGACATATATGGGTCAGAGCCTTTGGAATGAAGGTTTTGAATTTTTTACTATTAGATTTTGCCGAAAGTTTTCAGATTTTAGTTTTTTGCTCCTGTGTATGGATTAAGGTTATAATATATATATATATTTTTCATTTATTTATTTAGTAAAAAGTGCATCACCACGGGGTGCTGCTTCTCCCTGTGTATGTTTCCATACACACAGGGAAGCCGCCCTAAGGCGTTGCCTATTTTTTGTCACACTATTGGTAGCGTTTCATTAATTACTGCTTACATTTGACTACTCTAGTAACACTAATACTTGCACGTTTCAGCAGTGTAGACTCACTGTGACACACGAACAAATGAATAGTCATTGTTGAGGCGCTACTGCGAACGGAAAGGTCGAATGATTTAAAGTAATTCAATTAATCTATACCGAGTTGGAACGTCTAGACTTCAGGTACTACGAAACAGTTTTACGACAGCGTGGGTGGAAGTTAAACGTCCAGCTGATAATATAGTGTATTTCGAAAACTAAATAACATATTTGCATAACTGTTACACGGGGACTTGTTTGAAGTAGAAACATATGAAATATATTTCACGCGTTGAAAATAATTGATGACCCAATCTTGAATATTCCTTTACCAATTTTTCTAATCTGTTATCATCAGTCTATCCTTCTGGACTTACACCTTTCCCAACTTCTTCCACAGTATGACGTCCATCAGCAGCACCTTTTTGACATCCACACTAGTTCATCTATCTTTATTTAATATTTTTATAAGAGAAGGGGTAAACGTTCGGCGGCATTACAAAGATGGTCGTCGACGTCGAGACTTTCGTAACACTAAAGGAATAAATGCGTTGCCGCCTTCGAGAAAGAGATACGCTCGCTTCTTGAAGGTCTCCAATCCGTACTGATATATGTTCCACTGTACATTTTTCTTTAATTATCAGGGTTGTAATATTGCGTGTAGGTTCATAAAACAATTGCTATGAGTAACGGGTGTTCGCAGTCAATGTTCAAAGTGAATTGGATTGCTTCATAAAAAATAACGTATTTTATATAAAACAATGGACGATGCGTCTTGAGAAATTAAACGTTCGCACGATAACGAATTCTTATTGTTTAAAGTGTTGGTTGGTTGACCAGACGCTCTGGTTTCGGTCGAGGTCATATTTTGACATTGTAGTTGGCGTTTAAAATTTCGTGTGTATCTCAACAGTGACATTCAAGGAAGTAATATATTCTGAAAACATTTGAGTCATTACTGCCGACTTTGCGACTAACAACTCCAAATTAAGTCAAACGTAGTAATAGTATGTAACGTATTGTATCTAACTGGACATCAATTTGTTTTGTTGTTTTATATTTACATGTGGGTGAGATATGGGGCGACATGTCTGTTACAATTCTCACCAGTAAAGAGAGCATTGTTACAAACAGGAAATTACTAACGATGACCGATGACGTCACTCCCCAAGAATTGTCCGGTCAGATGTCCAGCATCTGATCCGGGGACTGGTTCGTTTTTTCATTTGTAATGTGAGTAACACCGATAGAGGTCTCTGACCTCGACGAAATGATCGCTAACAATCGAGATCGGGTTTCACGCACTTTTAAAAATATCGTTTGAGATAACCGCGAAGGATTCAGACTTCTATATGTGTTCGTAGATAAACTGTTCGTATAAATACGCTGGTTTAGTGCACAGTTTACTTTTCAACTCACCATACAACTCATGTATAACAGGGCGACTGTTGCACACATATTTTTTGGACATCCTGTATTTTTTACAAAGTCAAAGATGTAATCTTGTTAACTAATTTTCAAATAAACATGTATAAAACTGTTGACACACCACAGTTGTTTCGTAATTTTAAAATCATTAGTGATGTCTGGTAAATATTTAACTTCCATTATCCAGTAGGTCAGTGACGCAATAGCGGCATGATTACACACGTAGACGATGCTTAGTGGTGTTCATATCATGGTTACTTAAACTTACATTAAGGTAGAACTGAAATGACGGTAGATCGACCTGCAGCACGGAATACTACATGGAAACTGATTGACTCATTTAATGACAATTTAACGACTCTGAGTATGACAGTTAATGACATATTGACAAGGCAAATTAAAACACTAATAAGGCGAATGAAATCATGACTATATTAAACATATGTCTATTAACATATTGACCAAACCTTTACGAAAGTGTAAGTAGATTTTTGTAGATACAATTTGCTTATACTTTAAATGAGTTGCTGGTTTGGTAAATCGAAGACAGAGTCTTAGAAATGTGTGATATTTGTATCGTATACCCTTAAGTCGTCGCAGCTGTTTCGACACGAAAGTCACCGTTCAACAGAGTCTATAACTCGGAGAAGCTCCGTGTATTCAGCGATGGATCAGTTTTAATTAGTGAAGAACAGCGTCGGTCGAAATTCCCACGTGCCCGCCGCGGCGAACACAATTTTTCAATTAAAACTCGCATTAGTCTGTCAGTTGTAGAGGTAATTGCTTCCTAGCCTAATATTTGAAATAGTCACGCTTCAAATATTTACAACCCTAATAGCTTAAAGCTCATATTACCAGCGTTCAATTAGAACGAGCGGTTTCCTTAAGATTAACATTTTGGTCCTTCGTAGCCGGATAAAAAGTTTTTGTATCCAATTTTAGACCTTTATCGTTCGAAAATTATTAGGATAAAATCTAGTAGTAATTATAGTCTTCTAAAGACTTCTTTTAAATATCAACATTTTAATATAACTTTCTCAAATATCAAAATAATTACTTGGTCTTCTGGAAACCCTTTATCATATAGATATAGCAAGAAATGTCAATTTTGTATATTAATTTATCAGCTGACGTAACAAGGTCGTAGAAATCGTAATCAGTAATTATAACATTACAAGTAAATTGATTCCAATGTTGATTATCGGATTTTTCTATTTTTACCGAAATGCATTGCTGCAATCATTCACGTAGCACGGAATACGTTTTTTAATATCTTAGGGGTTCAAGGTCATCTGTCCTATGCCTCAAGGTCATCTGTCCTGCGCAGTGGCTCCTCCTGCATACCTCTACGCGCCTACACTTAAAGTTGCCTTCTCCGCGGTGTCTCGCACAATTATCATATCCAACAATGTATATGTCAACCTAAATACTTCTTGGAAACATTTTCAAGTCTAGATTAACATTTAGGACTTTCTAAATCATATAGACTTTAATTAATGATTAAAATATAATACATTATCTCAACTGACTCTTAGAAGCAAGTAAACGCAACTAATCTTGAGTTTTCTTTGCGATTACTTCGCTATTTTGGCGAATTCGAGTCGCTTTCTCATTGGATAAATCCCAAGTAGATATATGTAAAAAGTGTGATATATGTAAGAGTGACGTCACGTACGTCAGTTGCACCAATTCACTGTGAACTATATTGCGTTAAAAAAAATATTTAAAAAGTAACTTTTATCCCGCGTTATACCGTATCGTGTAGCCCAGTGTGTTAGAAGCCTCTGACATTGTTATCTTCCCAAAATTCGCTTAATTCTTCAATAACAGTGCTTGTGATACGTGCGGGTGCGTTTAAGTGTTACCTTACAATTTCTGCAGAATTTTGATTTCGACAAACGTAAGTTGAGACCTTTGTGTTTGTGCTCCGTATTGATTTTGAAACTGTTATCAGTGGTTCAAAATAGTATTTTTGGCGCAACATTAACCAAAATAAAACTATTTCGTTAATAAATTTATAAAACAGCGCCATCTATTGACTGCAATGCCGAAGTGCCGCGCCTGTGGCAAATACGCGGCGAATGCCGACTGTGTCCGGTGCACTAAGTGTTCAAATGTTCTTCATCGCGGCTGCACCACGGTGCCAGCTGGCCCCGTCCCTCTAGGCTTCGCGTGCCAGGGCTGTAAAGCCAGGCCTGCGGACAATGTCTCGTCAGAAAGCTCCAGCCCCAGTGACGATGTCATTGCCCCAGGGAAAGGCGATGCTGATTGCACACGCATGCTCTGTGAGCTTATACAAGAGGTCAAGGGGCTTCGAAACGATCTCAGAGA
>JAODUI010000019.1:3412372-3424521 GCA_027563995.1 Papilio gigon | reverse complement strand
ATATGATTTTTTTTATATTAACTCCAATTGTATTAATTGTATGGATTAAAATAATCATTTGATAAATGTTTAATGCATCAAAATGATATCACAATAATTGTCGTTAAATTGCACAATCTTTGGCAACATCCGGTTGCTAACGTTATAACGTTTTGCAAGATACGCGCGGACGAGTTTCAAAAATATGAAAGAACCTCAACTCATTGTGACCGTGTGGACGTAGTACTCTAAATAATAAATAAATCGCTTCATAGGATTAGAGATATCGTGATACCTAAGGGGACCTCTTAGTTAGGACTATGAGTAAGATAACCAATAGCTAAAGTATCATAAATATTTGTTTGCTAAGTTTTATTAATGGATACGAAAAAAAATTTTTATGAGATACCGTAATGTTAGTGAGAAGATGAAATATTTTTTTATTTAGTCTGCTATTGATTTAAAAATAAAAAAAAAAGTTGTAAAAATTCAAAACCATCCACGTACAACCGCTCGCAGCTGCGCCGGACAACACGGGTGAATATTCCCACGGCTGAGGTGAGGTTTTGACGAGCGCGACCTTGGACAGTCGCCCAACAAGTCGCCACCCCGAACTGTTGTCACTGTGTACTTTTATTGCAAAACCTGTTATGTGAACTGTACACAATTTTGGTCGAATAATAACTAGTGAACTTGGTACGACGAATTGTAAAAATCTTCTGTTTGAAGAAAGATCATGATGTTATCATTGTATAACGAATTCAATGAGAAAAAGAAATTTTGTAAACACATTTCACTAGCTGATATTTATTGTTAACTGTATTTTGCAAAATATAAAAAAAGTATGAGATCAGTCTGTGTACATTATTAGGCTAAAAATTCTTTATACTGGAATGTAAAATTTTTCATATCTATTGAATTCAACTCGAATACCCATCATTCGAAGTGCGAACGACACTTAACATTATCTGTCAACAAACTTTGTTATGTTGCACTTTATTTAAAAAAAAACAATATTTCAATAGACTTGATATTATGGAAAACAAAATTCTATTAAAGCAAATTTAACAACCAAGCTAGGATCATCCTTTATACGAAAACAAGTTCGAACACGCAAAACCATCTCATCGTGTTAATATTCAAGAAGTGCGTAGTTCGTTAGATTACAAAAATGCGGTAAACACGTTTGAGGTCAGAGACGCTAATGTCCTTGTGTTAATATTAAACAACGTTTATATGTAAAGGTTTAGTTGCTACTGTTAAATAAAAAAAACAAATAATTGCGTAGTCCGGAATAAATATAGTGAAGTAATCAAAATTGCATTAACTATATTCATAGATGGGACGCGATGGCGCGGGATCTAGTTGGTTGGAGGATTTTGTTGTCGGAGGCCAAGATACGCTTCGGGACGCTGCCCCACTCTAGTTTGTTAGTTATATTCATAGATGATGTTGAGATTGGTGATTGCTATAAAGGTAGAGGAAGACTGAAGGTGTTCATGGATTGTGATGCGAAAGAAGTGTGAAGTTTTCTGGATGCGATGGCAAATTCGTTATATGTTTATATCGTACGCTACAAAATAAATTAGATTTGCCATATAAATACACAATTATACAGACTTAATCGAATCCTAACTGGTATTTTATATCCAGCAGATTGCCCTTCGTTTGTTAGAATTGCAAATATTTTACGAAGGACCAAACAGGTATGGTTTTGCGAGAAATCTACCTGGACAAGGGGTCTGTTCTAAGAATAATTCTGAGTGCATATTGTACCTTAGTTTGTTATTAAATGGTTTCTTATCCTTATATATGTCATTGACATTGACCTTTTGTATCCTTTGGGTTTCTACTGTTCATGCACTTAATGGTGTTTACTCACACTTAACGAACGGCCAATGGGCAATAAGTCCTGGAATGGCGACCACGGACAAGTCAACGCAGCGTGGGTAGGCCTCCCGTAATATGGACCGATGGTCAGGTCGAGTTTGCAAGAGTATCCTGGATGAGGGCGCCCGAGGCTTGTCTTATCGACCTTTGGGGGAGGCCTACGTCCACGATAATGGGCTCGCCCATTTTCTGACGAAAAAGAAGTCTACAGCAATGAAATATTTACACCGCATTCCAGTGCTTACATTTTTCTAGTACTGTTCGATAATAATTCGATCATGGATAATGGAAACCGGGCATAGCAGACTATGATTCTTATCTTTCTAAACCCATTTTAATCTTCTCTTCCTATATATGTTTTAAATCCTTAAAACCCTTAAGACATCGCTCCGGACATATCAATCTTAATGTAAATTCATACTCACTTGTTTTTATCTCATCCTTTGTTAAAGCTGTCCGTCATCGTAAA
Organism: Papilio gigon; assembly: GCA_027563995.1. Classification (NCBI taxonomy): domain Eukaryota; kingdom Metazoa; phylum Arthropoda; class Insecta; order Lepidoptera; family Papilionidae; genus Papilio; species Papilio gigon. Next base: position 3,422,183 of record JAODUI010000019.1, on the reverse strand, counting down.
CTAAATGTTTGAATATGTATGCTTAGATGTATGAGTGCGGAGGAGCTACATAGCTGTGCGTTGGTCGCGTCAAATGGAAGTTTATAATCTCTGACTATACAAGGATTATGTGTGTCTAGTAATAGTTACCGGTTAACTTCCTCGTGACTTTCTTTTGTTCATTTTTTTTTATCTAAACATTTTTATGTTTATCTGTATAGTGTAATAATTTAATTACTTCCTCTCTTCTCTACAATTGTAAACAGATCTTTTATTGACTTGTGAATCTATTTTATTTTCTAGTGTAGAAGATGTCGACAATCACTCTTGTGATCGAGCCGTTTGCCCCTTCTCTTATAAAAAAAAAGTTTTCATTATTGATAGAAATATCACTGGAAGAGATTATATCGCTAATAGTAAATTACTTCGTGACTTTTTCGAATTGGTTGAGTCGATGTTGGGATAAGGATTTTAATTACATTGTTAGTATATTGAAAATCTTGGATACATTAATGTTATAGTGACTACCAATAAGAGTGTCAATGATTTGGTGAGCGCTCGACCGGACTGGAATCCAATCTACTTTCATGTTCGACCCGGCTGTGTACCAAAGTGTTATTTGATTTCAATACTTTCATAAACACATTTACCTAGTGTTCTTACGGTGAAAGAAAACACCGTGATGCAATCGGTCGAAGTGAATAAACTTGGCCAGCGTGGTTGACTATGCTTAGTCATGCGTAATTTGAGGCTCCGAGTACCTCGGTGGGGACATATATGAGCTGACTTCATACATAATCATCTATAATTATATCTAGAAATACTAGGTAGTGTCGTCATAGTGTGTACTCCATATATTTCTATCATCCGTCTTACCTGAATTCACTCCTAACTCGTATCTTACACAAACCATCCCGGGATCCAAACGGGGATACCGTAAGGTATATACCTTTGCAGCCCTCCACATTGAATCCCATTAAGTTCTTTACGTGCTCATCTCTGCGCAAGTCAATACGATGTTAACTTTTTGATAATTGTCTCTAGATACACTTTTAAAAGTCCAGTTTCAATGTTCTTTCTTGTTTCTCTTAGTATGAAAATGTTTTATTATAAAACTGGTTTTGAAAGTGAAATAAAATGTGTTCTGAATTAAAAATGGTAAAATTTAATTTCATCCTTGGTAATGTTTTGTCTTTGAAATAAGAAATAGTACCCACGTATTGTTTCTCATATTAATATTGTAGTGGTCCTTCATCAGGGTGATGTGGTTGTGTTGTTATAAGTAGTATAGTGTAATGACTTCGAAAGTTTTAATAATTTAAATAATAGGGAATTATACTACTTATAAAACGGTTCAACTCACGTGTAAATCGGTGTCGGTACCGACTAGTTGCGAGTCCATCGGTGGCTCTTCTTCAGGGTGAATAGGATTGGTACTATAGCGCGTTCGCGGCTCGTCGCTCACAAGAGTGAGTTGAACCGTTTTATAAGTAGTATAGTGAAATGTCTCACCAAAGTTTTAATAGCTTAATAAGGAATTGTTTGTAAATTTTGTTGCATTATTTGTAGCATTTAATAGCTTCCTTCGTAATATTATGGGTACTAAGGGATCAACGAATCTCGACGAAATTTGACACATATATGTAGAGTAAAAAATATATACATATTTAGTAGTATAGTAGTCTGAAAACATATAAAGTAAGCATAGTAACTGCTAATTAAGTTTTTTTTTTAATTCCGTGTAGACGTGTGAAGTTGGTATGTGATATTTTATTTAGAAACGTTGAAATTACCCAAATCCTCGTTTAATGTCATAATTACCTCGATTACCGCGAACTCGTTAATGATTCATCAATAATTCAAGAAACACATCAGACCTCTAAATAACATCCATTAAGAATTCTTTTGTGTTGTCCAGGTTGCCACAGTTTGCATTTACACAAGTGTGTTACGTCCTCACAAATGACTCATTCCAAAAATCGAACAGTGCGAAACGACTTTTAAATAAAAAAAATCGAAATATAAAAAAAGTAACCGACCATTCCAAAATTAAAAAAAAAACTAACCCTTAAAAAGTTGCCATATTAACATTAAAACCTTACGATAATTATAAGTTAAAATTAACAGTGAATTGAGTTTATAAAAAATCGTGTCAAGATCAAGTGTGTGCCAAGTGGTCTACTTGCCTTGTAGAGGCACCGGGTGACATCGGTCGAGATAGACCGACCTCGAACGGGTCCATTGTGGATTGGGTTTTGGCGGATCCATCCATAGTGACACCAAGAACTCACCCGAAGTGAACGCATCAGTTGTTGTGAAATGTTAGAAGTGTGTTGGTGAAAAATGTCTACACAAGCATACTACAAGGAGCGTCTCGGGTTCGACCCGCAAGAGGCGATGCAGGAGAGCCTCAACGGCGCTTCGTACTACGACGGTCACCAGCCGAAGAGACACCGCGGTGACCATCAACCGGCTGAGAAACACGACCAGGTGTACGAGGAGAATCTGACCAAGTTCAAAGGTACAACATGTTGGGACTTGTTTATACAGCAGTCAGGTTCGTGGTGACGGGTATAGAGAATGTGTGTTCGTCTGAGTGTTTGTCTGTGTATGAATGTATTAATTACTAATTCTGTTTTATAGGACAATCCTTTACATTATTAACTTTAATTTCCTTTATCATAATATTGTTTAGTCAGTGTTACTTTGATATTATAACCTAAGCAAGAATAAAAACGTTCTGTCAAGGAGACGCTTCAATCGGCTTTCCGCACGCCAAGAAATTAGTTATTTATTTTATTGCAAGATGGCGATGATTTTTATTGGTCAGGCTGTATTTAATCTTGACAATAGATTTATAAAGAGTCTAGTAATAAGGACGTAACTAAATTTAAAAAGCTGATTTGCAATCGTCAATTTGTTCTGTGTTCGTTAAAGTCGCCCGTATCCGCGACAGCGGATAGATTAGACATATCCCCATTATCTTTTATTCCTTACTGTCGGTACTCGTGACGTAGACACTCCATCTATAGATTACATAACTACGAATTGTTTTAAACATATTCTATACATCTGAAATTACAACCAGGCGTGTTTCATCCAAGTTTGACGTGTGCGGGTACGGGAGTCCATTTTCTAAATGTTATTTTGTATTCGGTGAGACCTACGTTCAGCAGTGGACGGTCTCAAGCTGATGATGATGATGATTGATTGACGTTACATTTATTATTGAGAATTTATCAAAACAAAGGCCTTCGGAGAATATTTCGCATCACTTTTGTTTTGTTGGATTAGGTATCCATAGATTATAAAACTACGGTGACACAATTAGCAATATTGTTAAAAATTAAGACATAAAAGAGAAGAGCGTACCGGTTTTTTGTTTTTTATTATTATTTTATTACTTTTGGATCATTTACCCGTCGCTATAAAGAGAAACCGGTCCCTAAATGTATCGTATTAAAGTTGTTTGTTTTAATTAAAACGTTAATGTATTGCCAATGTTTTAAACTAATTAATAATTATATATAGTTAATGAATGCCATTTCAACATTTTATCACGAAATATTTCAATGGTATTTTAGTACATTTAATTAAAATTTATCACAAAATGGTCCACGTAGTTCGAGAATATCCGCGGACAGGTCGACAAGGGCGTAGACATTAAGATGTACCGATGATTTAGTCAAGCGGGATTGTCCTCGATGAGGATGGCCCGATAGTCTTAGCAATCTTTGGGGAAAGCCTACGCCCAGTAGTGGGCGACGTGTGACTGAGATGGTGATGATGATAAACACAAATCAAGTACCGCGCTTCTGAATAATTGACATGTCTATTTTTTAACCCCTAGCCGCATGACTCAATTGCATCATTCCCTCTCACTCTCCTCCATACATGTCTCAGCCGTCATATCTGAAGTCCCACAATTTTTTTAAAATTGTAACTCCGAGCAGGGGGCCCTGCGAGCACCCGCTGTTATCTTTGTTGCAGCAACTTTGGTTATCGTTAGATTACATATATAATCTATAGATAAAATTATCATTTGCAGAACTCACACATTGACGCATATCCTCTTTTATATTGCATGCGTTTGTAATTTTGTGTCCAGTTCTGACCGCGTCAGTGGAAATAAAAGCCGTGTTGTTATAGTCGCACTGATGCTTTTGAAATTAGATCTTAAAGCCCTTTTCCTTTAGCTTCTACTTATTATGTTATGAGCGCGGCAACTACAGGCCACGCTAGTCGCGCGGTAAGTCGTGCTATTGGAAACAGGGGCTTACGATGTTATCCCACTGCGGATTGGTTCATAGAAGCCGGCGACCGTTGACCACCAGTTGATCGCTGACCCTGTACATTGGAACAAATCGTTTGATTAGTACAATCAACTCAACCTCTAATTGTAACTGCACAGTATCGTATGGAAGATTAAATTTTAATTGCCCGATGAATTGGATATGCTCCGTTTAGATGGTTTCGTCCGACCGAAATTATTTAACGTTTTCACATTCTTGTTAAGTACTAAAATATTGCAAACGTTTAGTTTTTTTTTTTTATAAAAAGATTACATTTCCAAAAAAAGATCACTGATATAAGCTATGGTATTCCTTACACGTGTAGGCACTTTTTATTTTAAAAACTTTTACCCCTGACATTTGTAGTCAGGGACTTTCTTTACTATTTTGTTATTATAGACATGTTACTTAAATGTGTAGGCACGTTAAATTGTGTTCTACTGTTATTAGAATAAAGATCGAAATGCAAGCAAGTGAGAGGAACTCGGTAAACTATTGAAAATCATCAAGTGTTTAAATAGGACGAGAGAAAAGCAGTCGCCGTCACGAAGGTCGATGATATCAGTACAAACTGCATCTGCAGACACTACTGTCACAATATTTAAATCATTTGAATCAATTTTGATAACGTTAGGGAGTCTGTCTTCTTAATAACTGCGGCTGTTAAAAAAGTACAGTATATTTTTTGTTTGTTAACTATTAGTAGATTTTTGTTAATTTATTAATATTTCAGGTACTTCTGTAAGCTTGGAAAAGCTTAGGTTAAGATATGGTTTACGATAATAGTCGAATGGCGGTATTCGAACCCACGACCGCTAGATCGGTAGTCCTTAGAGTTAAGCATTGCGTTATTTACGCTGAATGTACAATATACTTACACTGAACACGCTAAGTATGCACTTAGCGTGTATAAGTCGGCGGGGCGCAGTTCCGTCGCAACTTAGATAACATATAAAGGTTTAAATTTGCAAGTGGGTCATTGCGGTATGTAATTTGAAATTGCCAAGGTGATGTCTTCTAGCGTAATTCGCGGCACGTATGGCGAGATGTGCGCCGCCTATGGCCGTGTAAGCCTTGTCACGGTATTACGTGGAAATATATCCGACTCGTACCAAGATTCAAATTTCTGTTAGCTGCGAGCCCGTGTCTTTCTACGTTCGCCCACTGCGGTAGCATACTTTATTTCGCAGCGTCAATAGCTTAACGGTTAAGTTTACAGATTTTCGATCAAAGTCGACAGTTCGTATCCCGCTATTAGTTTATTGTAAATCATATTGTAAGAATCCTAGGACTTAGTACGAGTGGTAAAAAGGGCATTAGTGAATTAACAAAAATCTGTAAATATTTTCCAAAAAAAATTGTTAAGTGCGGACGGCAGGAAGTCTTTGGATGCGGAAGGAGAACCGTATACTGCGGATAGCTCTGTCTAGTAAGATGACAAAGGGTCATTTAAAACTAGTCGGTACTGACACCGAGTTACACGTGAGTTAAGCCGTTTTATAAGTTGTATTATGACAAAGGGTCATTGTTATTATTAGTTTGATGAAAACTTCATCAATAACATAACCAAAGATACAATGCGATGATAATAAATTAGACGTCCTTTGCGGCACCAATCTGTTCAATTGATGAAATTACAGTACAATAAAAGCATTACCACGCTGCTGAGATCATTTGATTCATTGCAAGATGTGCAATGTTGGCCAATTGACTGCTGCAGAACTCGTATCTTGTTCATTTTTTTAAATCAAATATTTCATTTGTCAATTGTTTATTGTTATAATATCTTACTAGGTACGAGAGTCACGGCGTATTTAAAAACATATCTCTTTCATTGAAAAAAAAAAATAAAACATACCAATATCGAGGCATTGAAATATTGCGTATGAAAGTTGATTATCAGTTTACATTATTATAATGTTTAAGAGTAACAAATCTCGACTCAAACCTTTCTACACTTACACCTAAGACTTCAGGCCGGTCATACTGTGCGCAGTTTCACCGGACATTTAAAACTAAGTTCGGATTTGTAAATCACCGGAGATCACACTCGCCCAGATAGCAAGGCGTGATATGTGAGTGTTGCAGTGTTTAAATATTTCACTTTTTAATCCAACGTTATATTCGATCACTGGACTGGAATCATTAAATTAAATTCATGTAAATTCATTTCAGTTGATAAGTGAACACAACGTTATCTGGTTCAGATGCAGCGATGTGCAGCGCGCCGGAGGATGTCTTGCGAAATAATCACTTCTCTACATGTCGTGTGAATCGACCCCTTTATTGTAAAGGTGCTAGCATACGTGTGTTTGTATTGACAAAGCTAAGGGGAAAATTAACAATGAATAAAAATCTACGGTCATTTTTATTCTGAAAGTATAGTCTTGGGCCCGTCATTTGGTTCACGCGAAATTAAAAAAATAACTTTATAAATAACCTCTTCGGTACTTGAAATTGTAATCGTCTATGTGCCAAATATCTCCCAGATCAGTTTGGCCGTTTTGAAGAAACCCCCTAACTAACGTCCATCCATCCATTCAAATTTTCGTGAGTATTTTCTCCACTATCATTTTAAACTTATTTCAAACAGTAGGTGATTATCAATGCATGTATTTTATGTAATTAGTTGTCTGTACCATGTATACACACCTTAACAAAGCCGTGGAGCGTGATGTACTCAATCAGCGCAATGCAATTCAGTTACAAGTTACACTCGCATTAAAATCTGGCGTGTGCACATTCCTTTATGTGCTGCTCGAGATTTGCGGACGTCTTGTCTCGTCTGATAAGTTTTGAGATTCAGACCTTATTAACGTAACTGCTCACAGATGTAGTGAGGAATTATTTTCCTTCGGGACAACTCGGATCTTTATCGAATACGATGATACCCGAACTGTCAATGAATGGTCGTATTTAATGAGTGACATTTTCATATCCATTAATATAGAAGTTTATTGTTTAGTGTCAAATGTCGAAATGAATAATGTCGTTCTCTAAGATGGGTACTGAAGTTATTTGAGAGAGCGCGATAATTACGATTTTTTTCCGAAAGATTAGGACATTATATCTATAAAGTATAAAATCAACGGCGCCAAAAGCCTGATGATTAAGAGAACGGATTTCCAATTACTTGGTCCAGTTCAAATTCCGCCTTTCGATTATTGTAAACCATATAACAATTTTAGAGCTTAGTTTAAGTAAAAGAAATATCTATATATAAATAAGAATCTGTCAAAAACAATTAAAAAAAATCATCATCATCATCACTGTCAGAATTAATGGCTTCTTTCATTTATTTAGAAAAGCACACGATCTGTATAGGAAGGGTCAGGTCGACTTTTTACGCTGGCTTTGTCTTATAGCTTGTAATCAACTATTTAAAATAAAACGCATATTTGAAAAGGAAAATATATTAACAGAATAAACTTTGTAAAGGACAAGAGACGATCGATGAAAAATGTGTTTTTTTTTTTCTTATTACCGTTTTCTTCTTTTTTATTATATGGCTTTGCTGTGTGAATATATAAAAACTCCTTGGACCAATACAAACTGCTTGAACACTGGCATTTTACAAAATATCTTCATAAAGTCAATAAATCTTTATAAGCGTTAACGTATCAAAACAATCTGGTTGATACAAGACAAAAGAACGTTCCCACACGTGCAATGCCACGTACTTCCGACACTGAAATATTTTGGCAACGTCTAGTGTTTGGTTGTTAAAATAGTCGTCTATAAATAGACTGAATTAAGTATGCTATCGATTCGCTTACAGTTCGTTTACCTCTTGGATTTTCGATTACGTCGGGTTGCTATTTACTAAAGCTCTGTGTCATTACGTAACGGGACTTTGTGAAGGTTTAAGAATATTATTGCTAAACCGATTTTAATCATTTCCTCGACGATACATTCAAACTTGTCATGTATTTTAATTCATGACACACTTCAGAGTATCCAGAGATGTCATCGGCTCGGAGCCTACCCCATTGGGTGACTAGGCCATATTCAAGCACGCTGGCCCAGTGCGTGTTGATTGACTTCACACATATCTTTGAATTTCCTCTCCGATATATGTAGGTTGCATCACGATGTTTTCCTTCACCGTAAGAGCGTCGGATAATGTACATATGCAATTCGAAAATGGAAAAAACCATTGGTACATGGCGGGGATCGGACCTGGACAATGTCGAGTACGGTCCGGTCCGGTTAAGCGCTTAATAACTGCGCCATCGACGCTCAGAAATGTGACCTATGTTAGCTATGAAATCTCTCATGAGACATTAAACTGCTTATAAAAATGACTTAGCTTACATGTATATCGGTGTCGGTACTGACTAGTTTCGAGCCCATAGAGAGCTCTTCTTCAGGGACAGTGAGACTGGTACTACAGCGCGGTCACGGCCCGTCACTCACTGTCTAACGTAGTCGGCACCGACACCGATTTACACTTGAGAAATTAGTTTTACACTTAAGTTAAATACGCAATATTATAGATTTAATGCTTTGATTATTTTTTTTTGTTCTAAGCTTAATAACATGTTTGGATGATATGCATATTTGTCGATGTTTTTTGTTATTAATGTGTCAAATATTATAAAAACTATTTCAAAAGTGATTTATGTCTTTTCTATAATAACTTGTTGGCTTTTATTGCGTCCAAGTTTATGTCTATCAATATATTAACAAAATTTATTATTTGGTTGAAAGATTTTATTTACAAGTTCCGAGAATACATTAATTTAATTTTTATTGGTTTCATTTACATTTTAATAATTCCAATTACAAAATTATTTTTTTGTTTTTTGCTTATTGAAAAATAGAGATCTCCAAAAATATTATGACGGATTTTAGATGTTTTAATAGGTTGAAGCGATCATAGCCTAATGGTTAAGGGTACGGACTACCGATCTAGCTGTAGTAAGTTCGACACCCAACATTCGACTATTGTCGTAAATCATATTCTATCACAAACTTCTTCTAACTTACCAGGAATGGTTACAAGAAATATTAGTAAATTAACAAAAATCTACTGATTATTTTTTTTTGTGACCTAATAAAGTAACTGTGAATGATAAAAAGTTAGGATAACATTATTAACACAATATTTTTCTTATTTTCAGATGAAAGAGATGCTATACAGAAAAAGACGTTCACAAAATGGGTCAACAAACACTTGAAAAAGGTCAGTTCATGTACAAAACCAAACATATGTTATAAAAAAAAACCGTCACACATATCTTATGTTCAGTATATTCTTGACTATTAGAATACAGTTGCTATAAAATATTTCATTCGAATGTTAAGAGTTACTACTTTTGACGTTAAGTGTAATCAAAAGTAAAAATAAATTATACTTGGCAAAAGTTACTATGTTGATGTAAAAAAAAATGAGCCATACTAAAATCCATTTGTACTAGAATAATAGATTGACTTTCAAACTATAATTTATATATAAAAATGAATTGCTGTTTGTTAGTCTCGCTAAAACTCGAGAACGGCTGAACGGATTTATCTTATCTTGGTCTTGGAATGTTCGT
>JAODUI010000019.1:3397976-3410346 GCA_027563995.1 Papilio gigon | reverse complement strand
TGCGGAAGGCGGAGGACCGCATACTGTGGAAGGCATTGGGAAAGGCCTATGTCCAACAGTGGGCAGACAAAGGCTGTGGATGATGATGAACTAACATTTAATTCAGGCATTCTGATAATCTTTTTCCCAATAGCTACCCCACTCAACAAACATCACCAATTATGTAGATAGAATCTAATCAAAATATTGCAACTAACGATAACTCGATGTTTACTTTAGTATCGACAATCTAATGTTATGTTAACTGAACAAAGGATGCAGTGAAGGCTCGCTGACGCAGCGGTCGGGCGCGCCGTGTTTGTTACGTTTGACCCGTAGCCTGACTCATGCTGAGATAAACCAACTTCTAAGGTATTATAAACGAAATGCACAATCGTTCACATTAAATTCCTACCAACATTTATATTCAAAATAATATCTACAATCAGATACGTAACAGATATGCTGTTATAGAAAGGAGACTATAAAAAGCGTACCTCTTTCTCAAAGGTCAGAAACGTATCTGTGGTTCTTCTAGTATTACAGATGTCCTTGATCGCCCTTGTGATCCCGCCACTCGTTTCCCCCCTTATAAAAACAAGCTACAAAGATATTAGAATTGTTTTGCTTCACATGTTTCCCTACTTTATGATTACCATTTCTCATAAGAATGTCATGATTCAAAGTATAAATAAGTAGTTTTAAGATGTAGGAAAACCCATGAGGCATCCGCTCCAAGGGTAACATGCGTCAAGCGCGACTGTATGCAAATTGATGATTTTAAAATCAGATCTTGGATTACTTTTGAGTCACTTTTAGTGTTGACGTAATTGATTTAAAAAAATTACAAATTACAAATTGCAAACTTGTGCAGTAAGCTTCTTGTAACTGTTCATCGTCATCAGTCTTTGGCTGCCCACTGTTGGACGTAGGCCTGTTCCAATGCAGAACTATTGTAAGATAATAAGTAACAAAAAAAAATCGGCAATTTTAATTGTAGACCACATCCATACTTATTCCTTGTCCCTTTTAAAACTGGTTTCTATGACTTCAACTTGTTAACTCAAGTATCAGTAAAACTTGTGAACCCCCTATTTTTTTTCACACCACTCTACGGGTCTTTCGTGGAACTCAGAGAGTCCGGATCTCTAGAATAATTTGCAGTCATTATTACTGTAGTCTTTCCCTAATTAGAATACCTCATTTGTTTAAGAGTATAAATTCAAACTTTCTTCCGCAGTACTCATTACTCAGAGCTGTTTGAATGTAATCTTATTGTATTTACGAGTTTTGAATTATCTTCGATTTATATGGGTTAATGGCATCGTTAACTCTGCTTGTAAGCAATAATTTCTCTTTTAACATCTTGTAATAAATTACTTTTGAATAAAGTACGTGTGTTTACATTTCGTGTATTGTTTATAACAACTGTCGACAAGATTTTTTAATCTTAATAATTATACTTTGATTAATTGTTAAGCAACATTTTCATTCCTTACAATGACTATGTGGATAGTTATAAAGATAGAGGAAGATCGAACAAGGTGTAGATGGATTGTGTAAAAAGTGTGTGAGTTCAGATATGAACTGACTGTGATATATTGAAGAGTAGTACACACTGCTCCGACCCTCCGTAGGGAAAAGGGCAGGTTGATGATGACAATGACGTTATATCGAAATGTTCTTTTTTCGAGTATCATCAAAATGTTGAATTCTCTTGATCATTCAAGTAACCGACATCCTTATATGTATAAGGCGCGACAATCAACTTGATGTAACACCGTTGACGTAATCGAGGTAGGCGTCGAAATGATCGTCAGTTTACGAGCCATGAGCCACGTGCGCCATATGGCATATAGCCTTACCTGGCGCCACGAACAACTCGCCCACACCAATAACACTACCCACTGTTACAATTATTGAACGTTAACATACCTTAGATACTTCATCTTTTCTTGATGTTACCTTGACAACAGTGAACAACTTTTGTACTAATAAAGTAGAACTCATAGCATCTAATGCGGAAGGTGGAGGACGGTATGATGTAGAAAGCATTAGGAAAGGCCTATGTCAAGGTTGGCAGTGAAAGGTTGATGATGATGATGATGATGATGAATAGCATCACTTGATCGTATCGTAAGTGTCTTTCTAGCGTGTATCAATAGAGTTTAATTATCTATTGGTAACAAGAACGTTCGTTGTGTTTACTTGATAACAGCCTTTCCCAGATTTGTTTAACAACACAATCAGTAAGTCTTCGCTCTTTGCATCTCATCTCTTGCTCGATAATTTAGCAAAAGAAGTAATTTAACGCAAGATGAATCTAAAGTCTAACGAAAGAAGTTTATTACAGTTACTGAAAACACACGCGTTTTTACACGCGTAACTAATTCTATATTGTCATATAGTATTAAAATCAATCAAGTAAGTTGTCGTGTGTCATTGGTTTGTGAACAAAAAAAAATGTTTTCATTGTAATTAGTTATTTCGTAATGAATCAGTGTACCAAAATTAGATACCAGTCAATTAATTTAAACTGTAAACATCGTTTAAATTCCTTTACGGTAAACAGTTTCCTTTAACGGCGGTACAAAGATTATTTCGAGAAATGTCATTAATCATTGACCGAATGTTGTGCACGTCTGAAGACCGAACGTCCTAATGGTTTATATTAATCATTCGTAATGACTCAAACGAATAGAGTTCACGTCCAGTTCTACCACACTCATACCAACTAGATGAACTTACAGTGGAAATTAAACTGTAAATCATAGCTACCACAATAGAAAATGATGAAATGGTCACTGTGGTATTGTAAGCAAATCTTTGATGATATGGGACTCAAATCTGAGGTTTTAATATAAATCGCTAAATCAACTGTCAATTTATATTTCAACTATAGACATTGATTACGTTATTTTATACAAAATAAAGATCCCGGATTTAATAAAATTTTCATAATTGACTGACTTATGAAAACTTCCATACATCGAATCAATTTTACTGCCGTATAGGATACAACAAGGATCTGATTTAAGTCCAATCTTGATCTGTTTCTCAGCTATATTGCAACTATTCAAAATTGTTTACGTATTATTTACTTTGTAAACATAGTTTCATAGTAGATTTAATTTACTTATATGACATAAGAAATGTGTGACAGCTTAAGCACTATATTGTCAGCGTTAGTGACAAATTAAAATTGTGTTCATTTGTTTCGTTCTTTCATCGCTTATCGCTCGGACTCGGAGCAGCACTGGAAGTATTTGAAGGTCTGTAACATACACTGATGATTGATCTATACTAGATTGTCATCCATTTTAATTTTTCTTTACTTGTATACATTTATGTAGTGAGTTGTTGTAAGTCTAGGGATAGAATTCTCGAGGACAACTGCTGTTATATGGTCTGGATAAAAGACTATCTTAGCTTGATTTCTATTTGCGATGTCAATGGTTACAAACTGTTGTTTAATTTCACCTTGTATGACATTATTCGTTAATGTTTTGTACTTCAATCTGTCTTCTGCATGTATTATCTATCGCTTATTTGAATTCGATATGGTTTTCAAAAGAAACCCATGAGTTTTACTAATAATTCAATATTAAATGTTGCACTTAGTGTTATTTTATTTGCGTCATCATTCTTAAATATAGTTTTAACAGTTTCTACTCCATTTATAGTATTATCAGCACCATTGATTTTTATATAATTTGGTAAATGAATATTTCAACCCATGTGACAATGACACAGCTCAAGGTATTCCTTAAGTGGTTAAATTATTAAACTTTCGTGAGATTTTCACTATACTACTTATATAAACGGCTCAACTCACGTGTAAATCGGTGTCGGCTCGACCGACTAGTTTCGAGCCCATCGGGGGCTGTTCTTCAGGGGGAGTGGAATTGGTACTATAGCGCGTTCGAGTTCCTTAAGAGGTGTTATTTTTCTCGCATGGGTTAATTTTTTAATTTATATTTGTAGTTGGGTTTTAGACCTTGAGTGTATGTTGATAGAGTTGTATTTGTTGTGGAATTTCTTAACAATGATGAACCTCAACCAGGTGTTTACTTTCACGCTGCTCGGACAGACTTACACACGTCTACACGTTTGCGAGATCGTCAATAACCAACCGTGTTGTCCTCCTCAACAAGTAAGTTAGGTGTGATCTGACCATTGTCGTAACATGTGTATATATCGTTGTCTCTGTTTTATGCAATAAAAAAGACAGAGATGACAAGTATTTGTACGTTTGTTCCGACAATGCTTAGTAGGATGATAGTTGTTTGCTGATTTTATATTCGATTTCTTGTAGGTTTCTTTTGCATGAAAACTAAGATTTTGTAATTTTTTTTCTACTTTGTTTAGATTGATACTTAGCGATTGTTTAACAAACATTTCTATTGTAACCTTTGTGTTGTTGATATTTAATTATGATAACTGATTCTAGACTGGATGTCGTTATAAAAATTGACATAACCACATTGTTCATCTTAACAATGTCAAAGTGTTAAACTATTAAGTGTTAACTAATAAAAACGGCTTAACTCACGTGCCGAATAGTTTCGGACCCGTAGGGGTTCCTCATCAGGGTGAGTGAACTATAGGGCTGTAACCGCGGTCGCGGTGCGCCTGGCACTGACGCCGACTGGCCCCGACGGGTCCGAAACTAGTCGGTACCTACACCGTTCTACACGTGCGTTAAGCCGTTTTTATTGGTAGTTTGGAGACAGTTCTTTAATTTTGGTTAGTAATGGATTTAATAAAAAGTTTCTTAGAACTACGTCGTGTGCTCGATTAAAATCATAATGTTACTTACTAACATGACTTGAATGTTATATAAAATGTGGTTGTTAATGATTGATTTTACTGTCTGCTGCTGATGTGACTTTGATTACTGTAGTTATGAAGTCTTAGACATTTAACGTAAATATGTTTTCAAACATCGTTTAAATAGTTCATATAAACTTAATGTATCATCTCCCTGTCCTTGTACTTAAAGGTCGGCGGTATTGTACATTTTAATGTTCTCCTCACATTAACGACTGACCGTAAGAAGTTATATTTTTTTAAGTACAAAGAATTCGTTTGATATACGAAGTACTGTGCTTAATTTGTTGTAGTATAAAATGGCCAACTAGGTAGCGGTCACTTGAATTCGCCAAAACAGTAAAGTTACCGCTGCCCGATGTACATCTGCGTATCTCCATTAGTTGCCTATCCTTGATTTAGTTGTGTTTTTAATTAGTAACGATGTTCATTTGTTTTCGTATTTTTCTTAATTTTCTTTCTTTATTTAGTAGTTGAGTATTGTTATATGCGTTTATTAACACATTGTGTTTTGAGATCTGTCGTATTTTGTGTGTTCTTAACATATTTTTGAGTTGCCTTTACGCACGTTGTTGTACGGTTTGATTGTTTCAATGCTGTTATTATTTTTATTCTAATATTGGACGTGTTCGCAGGTGAATCGACACGTGAACGATCTGTTCGAAGACCTGCGCGATGGACTCAATCTCATCTCGCTGCTGGAGGTGCTTTCTGGCGAACACCTTGTGAGTATTATTGTAAAATTGGATTCCGTTTTTTTTTTAATTCTTTTAAATAAACTTCGCTTTCTTATGTATAAAATGACTAACGATCACGTATCCAACCAGTATCGGCACCGATTAGTTTCGTTACTACGCTTGTTTTGGAAGTTTAAAACTAGTCGGTGCCGACACCGGATGAATAGGTCGGTGTTAGCTGTTTTACATTTAGTTTATAAGGTCTTAGGAAAGTTGAAATATTTAATCGCCTATTTATATTGCAAAAATTTTAAATCTCATAATAGTAGACACAATCACAAAGTTTCTATCTGGATTGTGACAAGTTAGACTTGAGTGACTAGATATTATAATTCTGCAGACCTGTATCTGAGATTTATGACTCGACAAACGGCTTTGTAACCTGACTTTAAGTCAATGTAATTCAATGAATTGCTAAATCAAATCAAACAAAGAATTAGAATGTTTCATAAACAGATTAACTTTATTATCCGCAGTGATAATGAAAAGCGCATATAGTCTAGTGGTTATGGGTACGCAGTCGAGAGTTCGAATCGTTACAGTCGTATATGAAATATTAGTAAAGTAACAAAAAATAATCAAAAAACTTGTAGCTTTTCTTGAATTACTTGAACATACAAAACTAGTGTTATTCCTATAAATAAAAATGTCTGTAAAATATTGTTACATAGAGAAAAATAATTATAAAGATAATTTTAGGAGCGTTCATTCATAACCGGATCAATAACCGATAAACCGACAATATTTACCGATACAGGTGCGGCTGGAAGGTCAGCTCAATAAAATAAACGGATTTCTCGTTTTAAACAAAGCGAACTTTTAAAAGTTCATAGCAACAGATAACACGGCAGGTGTCCGGAACTGAACGTCGGAAGCAACCCTAAACTAATCTATAGCAGCATGGGGTCAGAACTAGGGTTGTCAATGGTAAACGTAAAGAAATAAAACAAAAACGACCACGCTTGGTAACCGAAAACGACAGTGACTTGTTTTCTAAATATTTTTTTGCGAATGAATGGCCATTGTGTTTCTTTAGGCGGTATTTGCAGTTTCATTGGGCGTGAGGCGGCCGGTAGAGGGCGTTTAATCTAATCCCCGTTTAAATATTTCCCATCACTCCTTGACTTCGGTATGATCTTGGGTCCTTGTGGAAATAAGCGTAACTTATAACCCTCTCTGTTATTCCCGGTGTCTATCTACGTTAGTAATCACTTCGTTGTTCCAGCTTCTCGTTTAACTCCATATCCGAATAAAAATGTAAGGTTCATAAAGAGAAATAACATTGTGCAAACTCGAAGTAGTGTCAGCCCTAATTCCCTTTAAGTTACAATTTGGGGCGCGTTTATATGATAACAATCTTACTTTACAACCTCTTTTAATGAAGTACAACTTAACGATTAGGAAATTGGAACACAACGTAACAAAAACTCCTACAAGTACCTATCTATATTCAAATATTAAAAAAACCCAACTAATCTATATAAAACTTCGATGCCAACTGTACTACTTCTATTCATTTTATCTGACCCGACCTCAAACGTGGCGGCAAGATTACGCCAGCTCATCTCTTCTATCTAGGATCTACGCGATTGACACCTCCACTATAGACGAAAATGCTTAAAACAAAAACAAAAGAAATTATGCCAAATTAGTGATTAAACGATGATACAACATATAATATAATATTAAGGGCATTTTTCGGGCGTTGCAAAATGTTAATTATCTATTTTCCATATAGTATATATGTCATAATATAGCAAGTATATGGTAGAAGTTAAAGACAGCCGAGGACTGATCATCATGGTGATTGAGCGACATGTGACTAATGTGATGATGATAAGATTATTTTACATATAAGCTATTAAATATTCTACATTCGAATTGCATATGTACATTAACCGACGCTCTTACGGTGAAGGAAAACATAGTGATGCAACCTGCACATATCGGGGAAGAAATTCAAAGATATGTGTGAAGTCAACCAACACGCACTGGGCCAGCGTGGTTAGTCACCCCTAATAGGGTATGCTCTGAGCCGTTCATTGGCGACGTACAGTGAGCTGATGATGATGATTAGCTATTATTCAATGAATCACTTTAACTTCCATTGTTACCTCATCCATCATTTTTATATAAAAGCGATTAAGGTTGGTTTAATAAATTACTCACCACGCCTTCACATACCATGATACGCGTAACACACCCACTTTATCATAATGAGTGAAGTACTCTAAATGATTACAAATGAAAGCACTCGTTTGATGTTTAAAAAAAAATTAATCATCATCAATCTTTTCCCTATTGAGGGTCGGCACAGTATGTACTACTCATCCATAAAACACTGTCAGCTGTCATATCTGAACTCACACCCTTCTTGCGTAAATCCTCTTTCATACAATCCATCCACACCTTCGGTCTTCCTCTTCTTTTATAGCCATCCACATTTAATCCCATCTTCTTGTTTATGTGCTCATCTCTTCGCACACGTCCATACCATGACAAACTTTTGCTTTTGTATTTTTCTATCTTCAATATAAAATACAGCTAATCTATATCAAGTTTAAAAAGTTACAAAAATGTCCAAATAATTAATACGAATGTTAACATAGCTGTTTGTTATTACGTATCTGCAGAACAGATGAAAGGAACTCGGTTATTGAGCATAGAATAGTCTGGACGACCACATAGGATAACTTGTTCAATTTTTCTTTTCAAGTTCGCGTCAACTAGTTATCTATATTGTAGACTATTGCGTTGGTACTAAGTACTTATTTACTTGTTTCGTAAACTAAGTTCGGACTTGCGAGTCATCTGAGATCCCACTCCTGGTGATAGCTATGTTCACCATTGACGGACACGTCACTGAGGACATCACAACATCACTTGTATCGTTGTTAATAAAAAAAGATGTGTCAATATTCTATCGTTATTTCCAGCCGCGCGAACGAGGCCGCATGCGCTTCCACATGCTGCAGAATGTCCAGATGGCGCTGGACTTCCTGCGGTACAAGAAGATAAAACTGGTCAACATCCGCGCGGAGGACATCGTCGACGGCAACCCCAAGCTCACCCTTGGCCTCATATGGACTATTATCCTGCACTTCCAGGTCAGTCAGCATGATTTATTATATTTGGAGGCACGCTACCATAGAAGAAACATCTATCTATGGAATTTACGTTATATCAATTTAATAGTTTTTGATTGCGAAGGCCAAAGTCCATTTCTTTTAGGAATTGCGAGGCTCGCTAGACTTCATTCGGCAATGAAGAAACTTTTCGGTCTATTTGTATTGTCTAGGACTAGACAAATTACTGACATCTAGTTTCCTTTAATAGAATTTAACTGAAAGTTAAATTTAGCCTAAATTATACTTTGTAAAAGTCGCTACCGCAGCCTTGGGTAAGTGAATTAGGCCGTTGTCCGCTTAGCACGATTAACGTCTACTTGGCTTCTAACGATACGATGCCTTCTAATATAAGTAAGTTGATTAAACTTATTTCTTACATCGGACATTTAACCTGTAAAGCCTTACTTGCTTTACAAAAAGTAATTAGACATTACGTTCAAAAACAAATGAGCCTAGACTAACTCCGACATTCGAAAATCGGTTAAAACTCTTGTTTTAAACTACAAAACGAAGGATACCCGCAGAGAAACTCTATCACAAATACTTGAGTTTTTATCAAATAATTAATATGTAATCAAAAATCAGCCTTTGTCTGCCCACTGGACGTACGCCTTCCCCAATGCCGTCCACAGGCCGGTCTTCCGCATCCAACGACTTCTCACCCGCACGAAGACCTAACTCTATTTTAAGGGAGTACGCTCCACGCTCCAGATCTCCAACTGTAGCCTTCATTCCAGGATTTTCCTCACACCTTTAATCTGTATAAATTGTTTATTTTTATGCAATATTTAAAAAACTATTTACGTAACGAGGCATAAATAACTATCGGATTTAGTTAATCGTGATTCGAATAAACTAATTCAGTCTGTCGCACAAGTGCTATAAATCCATCAGTTAAAGGATTGAATACAATATATCCTTATCCATCAGCACTATTCACCATGACATAGAAATTTTGCATTCAGCACGCCAATGATTGAGTAAATGCATTTGCGTTGCCATGTTTGTTTTTACCCTTATACGTTTGTCTATATTGGTTATCTAGTAATTGACATAGATAAGAATCAAATGTAAAAAGTAACATTTGTATTACGATCTCTGTGCTGGAATTAAAATTATTTTAACACGTTAAATGCTATGAGGGGAACGCACGGCGGGACGGTGGCATTGAAAGGGGAAATATCCTGAATCTTTGTGTGCCATCCTCTGCCGTTTTTACGTATGCTTCTGCAAATACAGATGTCCATGGGTTAACATACAGTTCGCTATTTTGGCGAATACATTTGACTTCTTGTTCGTTTGCCATCTTATACTATAATTCTTTTAATTGATAATTTCGTAGTTCACGTTAATTATTGAAATTAGGCATAAGTCTCTCAATGAAAACATGTTTTAAAATTTATAAAAAATAATCAGGTCATGGTCCTCATAAATGGCGAACGGTAATACCTTTTTATTTAAATTAATTACACTCATTGACAACTTCTGACGAATGAGATATGTCGAAATCGACAAAAAAAAATTGCAAGTTATTCTGGTAAATGTAAAAATATTTTTTTTACATCAGCACTCACAATATTATATTAACAATTTTATTCAACCGTCAATTCTGTATACCCCCTTTCGTCCCTTGTCACTTTTTACAGCATGTACGTCGCAGTGAACCGTGTTGAAATCAAAAATGCCCAAATGCTAGGCTCAGCAGTAAATGTGTTAAGCGTGACAATCGAGAATCGAATCCATTCTTATTCCACCATCTGTCATCATCAATCTGCCCTTTTTCCTATAGATAGTCAGCACAGTATGTACACCGTACATCTGTCAGTCGTCATATCTGAACTGACACTTCTCACGCCTATCCTTTTTCACGCAATCCATCTACATCTTCAGTCCTCCTTTCACCTTCTTGAATGTGGATGGCTATAAAGATAGAACACCGAAGGAAGTCTTGGTTTCACCACCTCTATCCTTCTTAATATGACTTATACACAGTATGACTCTACTCTACATACCAAACGTGTTAAGTACAGAGTCGTGAATCTCTTTACACGTCTAACTGATGACCTTTCTTAATCCGCAATGAAGTGTTCAAATGTCAAGATTACATAAAGCCTTAACCCACAACTTATGTACTTTCCCTTTCAAACTTGTGTAATATTTTGCTTGATATTTTTTTATATCGCACCTATTGAACTGCCGATTCTTTTTTAATAACTGCAACAATTTCATCTTAGGTAAGACGCGATACAATAATAGTTCAGAATCAGAAAATATGCAACAGTTACGTAAACGTAGACAATAACGTAAATGTAAAAATATGACAGTTTATAATGACATACATTAATTAGATTTTTCGAAGCATATTTATGCGCAAATGAGCTTAAAGACATGCCAAATTTAAATCTTTATTCAACAACAGCACACTGCCTCGCACTCCGCGACTATCAGAATAAATACAGATATATAGAGTGTATGTTGTCGTATTCATATGACTATTTAATACATAGAGTCCAAGAAGCTAGCCGGCCGGCAACACATCTGTTCCTATAGTGCTGCGGATGTCCATGCGCGTCGACGACCACCTCGGTGATCCCGTCGCTCGTCTGTCACCTTCTCTTACAAAAAAAATACACTTTGCAAGCGATCTCTGGTTCATGTATCTACCTGATTTCACATAGGTCGTTGATTTCGATATAAAATGAACCACCATAAACTTTAGTACTTAATCAAAAATTTCTAGTGAAACTCGATTCTCCCCTCGTTTAAGACTTTGTTTATGAGTCAGACTGGATGGTGTCATACAAAATCCCTCACTTTCGCTCGTAACTTGCGATTAATTCATGTCGATCGCTTTGAATGCGTTTTGTGGTATTTCCATATCCGGATTAGTTTTACTGCAATCTGAAGACGTTAAGTTTACGAAAGCCTTATAAGAAAGTAACGCTTGGTTTCCATTGATGTTCAAGTCTGTCCCTCTTTTGCATCATGAATGAGTATTGGCAATGGAAATCCACACTAAAATTTCAATCACCTTAACTGACTGTTTGTATTTCTAAATAATTCTAAAAGCTATGTATATAAACTTTTAAAGCGCCAATAGCGTAATGGTTATGGGTACAGACTACCGATCTAGCGGTTGCAGTTTCGAATCCCACCATTCGACTATTGTCGTGAACCATTCCCAAAACAAGCTTTTTTAAGCTTGCATGGTTTTGCTGGCATGGTTTCGAGAAATATTAGTATATTAACAAAAAACTACTAAATATTTATAAAAAAATGAAAAATTTGTACACAACAATTTCACCATAATTTGATAAACTACTGTTAAGAAAAATATACATTATAATTGTGGTGATTGGACGCGTAGGTGGCGCCCTCAACAGCGCCTTATATAGCAGACCTTATGTACAACTGCGTTTATATAATTTGAATAAACAATGTACCATTAATAGTAACTTACAATATTGCATTTTATTGCACAATTTCATTGAACGTAGGCGGTTGACAGTTTTGTGTGTTCGAGTTTTGTTTATCGTTACGATCAATATGGTTACGTTAATATTTCTTTCACAGAGATAGTAATCATGGCTAGTTCAATATCAATTTTTTTATTCGTAACTGCAACCTACACATATCGGCGTCGAAATTCAAAGATATGTGTGAAGTCAACCAACACGCACTGGGCCAGCGTGGTTG
>JAODUI010000019.1:3384356-3397080 GCA_027563995.1 Papilio gigon | reverse complement strand
TATTGTTAAAATGCGAAATGAATAGAATAGGACGGCGTTCAGTCAATAAAATTGAGGTGTTAATTTGTTGAAGTATTAAACAAAAGAAAAAAAAAGTCACCAATTAAATTATTTAAACTTCAAACTCGATAATCTAAATATAAAACAGTTAATACTAATTAATCGGTTATGAGCACCCATTTGTTACATTCACGTCATATTCTGTTTGTGCTGAACCGCTTTAAAAAGGTTTACTGGGAAAAACCGTTCCCTGATACCCTCATTCAAAGGCTTTTATCTAGAACCTGACAACTTTAAGAACACAAATCAGTACGACCTTTTTCGCAAAGGTGACGCATCTGCTCCTCTGGTATTGACGATCACTTTGACGTTCCCGTCGTATGCTTTATAAAAATAACTACAAATGTCACATATGTTACAAATGTACGTATGCAAATAAAATGACACGGCGTTAGCTAAGTGCATTGTGATTATGCGCAAATAAATTTGCAATTAATTATCTTGTAAGTAACAATGCGTATTATATTGTAACTGACAAACATTCATAAACCGCTCTATGCATCTTAAATGTAATCAAATGCTTGGGACAGAGCCAGAACGGTACTTGTGGCGCCACCTACCGTTACATGCAAATATACTATAAATAAATAATTCCAAAATTTTAACATAAAATTTCCCACTTTTTAAATAATATATTAGTATATTTTTCTAAATTTAACTAATATTTATTGTAGCTATTGCAAGTAAGTTTGAAACTTGTTACGATATGGTTCACAATAGTGGAATGGTATTCGTACTTACGACCGCTAAATCGATAGTCCGTACAACTAATCATTAAGCTATTGGCGTTTCTGTGGGTCCTGTAGACAACATTCTCAAAGTTCTAAATCGTCGTTCGGGAAGTCATCGGATGCGGAACGATCGCATAATGCGGAAGGCATTGGCAAGGTCTATGTCCATTAGACAGAGACAGAGGATGGTAAAATTTCGTTATTTAATTTGCAATAAAAAAAAACATCTGAGCAAATCTCAGTTCATCGCTTTTGTAAGATTATAAGTAATTATTTATGGTACAAAATTAATACTGGCCAGTTTACAAACATGATAATCTTAAATAGATCGATTTTATTTTGTTTAAATTTGTTTTAATTTAAGAACGATATCATTCAGTTAAGTTCAGCTAACAGATTTGCTAATCTCGCAACTAGTTTGAATTGAACCAGCAAATAACATGTATAAATTTCTGCCTTTATAAGTAGAACTACGCAATTCCTACAGTCGGCGCCACCGTCGATATTTCAAAAGATTGTAATAAAAACTCGATTAAATAATTTGAACTGTCGTTAAACATTATTGATGGATGTTTAACTCCAAGCTACTCCAAATAGGTTATTTCATCATCATCATCATCATCATCAGTCTTCGTCTACTATAGATAGACCTTCCGTAATGTCTTTAACAGAATAAGGTCCTCGTTCCGCATCCAATGACTTCCCAAATCAAGAAAATTCCCCTCGGTCGAAGTCATGAGCAGTAGCTGGTATATAAAATATGTATATAAAAGTCTTACCCGAGTTATTTATTGTCTTTACATAAACAGTGTAATTAATAATACATTACCACTTTAAAATAAATCCTACGTTTTATGTTTATTCATATACTAGTGCTTCAATTACGTAGCACTTTAACTACACCTCATTTGAAAGACAAAATCATTACGTCTGTTTGTTTATGCTTTTTTACCTAACGACTCGGAGACAACTGTTATTATTTTACATAAACAAGTAAAATCAATACAAAAAATACTTGGTTAAATATCATAGTGAAAATAAATGCAAGCAATAAACAAACCTTTTCGATATTATAAGATATCTTATCCATCATTTATATTAAATTGTACTAAAAAGAAAAACTATGTAAAAAAAAAAACATTTCATCGTGTTATTTACAATGATTATTTTTTTTTCACGTAAAATTAAAACCGATATGAAATACTCAAGCAATTATAAATATTGAAAAAAATTAAATTAACTCTTATAAGAGCTATAAATCTTTATAATTATCAATATAGATGGCGCCTCGTACACTCAAGTGGCAGTACTTCACATAATATACAATAACTCTTACAGTCTTGCATTAACGATGCACCGTGGGTTTTCACGGTCGAAACGACTGTACCAGACACTACTTATAAAACGGTTCAACTCACGTGTAAATCGGTGTCGGTACCGACTAGTTTCGAGCGGGGGCTCTTCTTCAGGGGGAGTGGGATTGGTACTATAGCGCGTTCGTGGCCCGTCGATCAATAGTGTAGTAAAATGCCTCACCAATGTTTTAATAGTTTAATTAACTGTACAAGAACTAACTGTCCTTGTTTTTTTTTAATTGGGAGGCATAACTATATATTCTTGAAGTGTTGAATCGACTGTGAAAACCGACAATTATGAAAGAACACATTTTTGAACGATGACATCCGTGCCAATCTGTTGTATGATATAACATGATGTCATACTCAGAGTTGTCACTAAGGGGGACTCTCTGATCAAGTAGATTTAGTATAAGAAATCTACCCTAAGAGTCTGTTAGCTAAGTGTGAGGTTGCTAACTGCAACATTAATAAATTAGACAGGAAATGATGTCGATCTAAGTATGGATACGATTTGGCTGATGATAAAGAATTGTCGATGAAAATGAGCTAGTTGATCAAGGTTGAAGTAAACAGTAAAGTCCACAATAATTTGTGTGTGTTTTCTTGTAATTGTGACCTTGATATCTGTCATAAATGGCTGGATTTAAATTGTAGTTAAAGTTAACCGCAGCTTACGGAGGCTGCGTACAGTTAGCCGGGTCGGGGGTCAACGGCCGCGCTCCTACACGAACACAGACACACAAACTAGTGACCGTTTCTACGATCTATTTGATGCGGTCCAATCGATCACTTGCCAGACTGTTTTTTGCGTGATCGGTTTGCCACGTGACGGACTACGCAGAGATAAGACGACGACAGAGTTCAATCCTGGACCTCGTCTCGTATTTCAGTTCTTTTAAGTAGCTATGTTAAAGTTTGTTCGATTTTATGTATGTTGGTTAAAATTAGTTTTAGTAACAATAATATCTATTTACGTTTACTACCTACCCAACAAAAGCATAGTGTCCTTATTGTTTCTACAATTATTTATAATTACTTGTAGCTGGTGGCTTCGTCAACGCGGAATTAAAAAAAAAACTTAAAAATGTCTGTCAAATACGGTCCAGGTCTTTAAATCTTAAACTGTTCATTGACAGTGACTTCCTTAATTTTGTAATCCAAAAATTTAATACTTTCCCTAATGAAGGCTAACACCCTACACAGTGACGTAGTCAAATAAAAATGTGCCCACTGACCTATTGTGGAAGGTCCGTGGGTGTTAAGGCCGTGGACCATATGGCAACGCCTACATCCCGCCTTCGCAGACATCTGATTCCTGTATTACTGAAACTATATGGAATATAATGACATTACGTTTACAGTAAACAAGGCCAATTGAAAGTTTTGCTTACGATAATGATTCATCGCTAGATGTCATGAAAATAAAATTATTATTTTTAAACGAACAGCCAGTTACGATAAAATGCGGCTAAATTAATTTATCCCCAAATTAGTCGGGTTATATTAATAGCGATTAATACTGTTGAACAGTTGTGAATAAGTTTTAGTTACACTGTGTATATTTCTATGAAACATTAATTTCTATTGGTCATCTGCTTGCTCTTTATCTCCTAGTTTATAAACTGTACTTAAATTTATTTATGTATTTGAAGTAATCAAAGTTAAGAAAATATGACATTGAAACCAATCGACATATCCTACCTAAATATACAACTTTATAGAAATCTTATAAAAGATAGTCGGAGTCCTTGGCGGTGTTCCACTTTAAAATTCCCTTATTCCTTAACGACGGACGCTCCGCCCCTTTTTACAAATAACCAATCAGGTAGCAGTGAGTTGTATGAATCAATAGATGAAAGTAAAAAGTAGTTAGCCGTGTATCACTTGTATTTTTTTGTACAGACACAATTAATAGCTGCATCTTATTGGTTATTGTTTGTAGGTCTTATGTACGAAGCGTTTCAACTGTAGCTTTTAAGGTGTAACACCGCGTAGAGCTTTAATTGTAACTCTTCGCTCTTTCGTAGATCTCTCAAAAGATGTAAGTTTATAATCGATGACTCGAAATGTGTGACAACCGTAACCCGTTTTATTAGCAAGCGCGCTTCACATCTGTGTCAACTTGTTTATAAATTATTTGATAAACATGATCAAAGCGAATTCGGTCCTTAACGCCCAGTTCTATTTTATTAATTGGTGTAAAGATGACCGTGCCATAGACTAGCGAGTTGTGTTAACTGTGGAATTGTTGAAATATGTTGTCAAAAATTGGCAATTACAATTTTGTAACGGACTTGTTAGTGAGAAATATTGATATGTTATGGTTTTATAGTGTTTTACATATTTTACAGAAATTACTAATTTAAATATTAAATATTCTGAATTTACTAATCGTAATTTTTAGGTAAAATAATGTGTGTATTAATTAAAAATTTAGCGTCTTTTAATAAAAAAAAAAACGGACACTAAATTAAAAAAAATATATTTACATGTTTTATCTGTACACGCTAACTCTGGCAGACGATGCTGGTAAGTCGTCAGAGAAAGAAAATACGCAGAACTGTTGACGCTTGCTTGCTTAAGCATTTACAAGATTTGATACTAGATGGCGGTGTGAGACGATGATCTATAACGGTTCGTATCGGCTTCGCTTCGTAACGCTTTTGGTGGCGTTTGATAGATGGCGCCAAACGTTACTTTTATGCCGAAAAAAAAATTGAAGATTTGTTAAAGTCAATATTTATGCTTTAATTTCGCTTAGTATTATCATTATCTCTTAGTAAATTTCATGAATATTTAATAAAACAATCATGAATTATTTTGACATCACAATGCGATCATTGTATTTCTATGGCAATATTTATTTCACCAGTATATTATTAAAACAAATAAATACATCTTGTGCATTCCATTTGTTATATGAGTACGTACGTAATATTTTTTTAAATAATCCATTTTCTGTTAATAAAAAAATTGCCTTCTCTAATCAAATTTTTCCCTGTTATTGTCACAAAGTATATTATTGGAAGTTTAAAGTAACTTTAAAATGATTGCTTTTCAATGGGAGTTTTTAGTGATATTGAGGTCTAATTTTATTTGTAGTTTTGTATGTGACCCACTAAAGCTTAATGTGTTTGATCTATTTTAAAGAGAGGTGTCCTATCTATTATATCCAGGAGTTTTACAAAGTCAAATACACAAAGGATGGAGCATAATGGGTTATATGACCATACCCATTGCCCACGTCAAGTAATGTTTTTTTTTAAGCCGGCGCCGTCACGGGCAACTTGACGTCCGTAGCCGCCAGTCACCTGTTAGCGTCCGATCGATGCGCGCGCGCCGCTCCCGCGAATTTAAAAATCGAACACGAATAATTCGAATTTCAAAATAAACTTTTTTTTTTGCACAAGCAAAAAGGATTTATGTGCCCGTGTCCGGTATGTGAAGTGTTGTGTTTTCGATACTAAAAAGTTAACTTAGACAATAACGAAAAGGCGTTATTTTGTTGGGAATTGTCAATATAAATAAAATCGTGAATCGAAACATAAATTGTTAATGTGTATATTACGACCTTTTCCGCACGAACATTTACTAAGAATAATTAAGTTCTATATACAGTAACGACGCAATTTATTACGTATTACATTTTATATAAAGTTAATTTAAATTCTTACTTTATAATGGATCTTTACATAACTTAATATTACGTCGATTAAGACGTCTTTACGTGAGGCTTAATCATTATTTCTTATCAAAAAATCTTTTAATATTCTTATTTACTTACCGAGTGACTACGAGTGTTATTCTGACAATTTAGTTATGCATTTTGCAAACCCACAGTATAAAAAAAAACCTTATAGGATATTATTGTATTGTAAATTATGAATACTAATTGATCGTTTGTTTTCAACGTAACATAGGTAACACTGGTAGTCGTTTTTGTTATTAGAACCAAATTATGGTTTCTCATCTAACGAGATTTTTATAAGTGTATGTATGGATCATTACTAAGTTGGAGATGGTAATACATTCCGTCCATAATCAGTTAGGTAATGTTTTTTAACTTTTCTCATTAATGTCTTACAAGAATTGACAGTAAACAAATCCGTACTGCTCACATATGTTTATATCAACTCGTGGTAGCTCTGTCTCCTGCTATAGGTGATATAAGAGGCTGTATTTCAGTTTAGGCACTACCTATTTATCGTATTTTACTGATAATATGTAAGAGTTTGTAGTCAGTTTACAATTTTCCGTCAGTTTATAATAATGCTAGTACGATATAGTAATGTGACATCTATCATACTTAAAATATACGTGGGTTGAATATACTTAAAGAATTCAGTACCTTCAATTAAAGTATCGGCTGTACAAAGGTATGTTGGTGCCTTACAAGGCTCTCAAGGTTAGTGTGGGCGGAGGAATGTTTCGACACAGTAAAAACACCTTCCCTCATAAAACATGTCACCCACACGGATAATCTTAGCTAATTACATATTATGTATTGATTTAATATACAACACCCACATATGAAGCCATATCAGTGCAGGATATTCTTGCACGCGTCCTTAAGTAGCCACAAAAATATAATGCACTAACTTATGCTCGCGACATCGTCCGCACGGAATTACAATATAAAACATTTCTAATCCATCACTTCCTTTAATGTTCATATATTTTTGTATCAGCGTTTGTCTCCTGCTGGACATAGGTCTTCTCCAAAACCTTCCACAGTCCGGTCCTTCTTCCGCATCCAACGATTTATATATCTAACGAATAAACTCAAAAGACCACCCCGGGATTGTGGGGCGTCCTCTCTCCGGGTGAACCGACGATTTAGGGAGAAAGGCAAGTAGGTGGAGTTCTGCATACTGTGAAAGGCATTGAGAAAGGCCTATGTCCAGCAGTGGGCTGACAAGAGCTGATGTTGATGAATAAACTCAAAAACTACTAGACGGGTTTAAAAAAATATTTAGATATTAGAGAGCTACATTATTATTGAGGCTAGTTGGATTACTTGTTTTATTAATTACATTACGTTCCGGAGTTAAAGGCCTTGAATCATACGATATCCCTTTTCACTCATGCGAGGTGACTTCCGCCGGACAGACGCGCCTGCGTCAATCACCCTACCAAATATGGAATTGATAATATTCATAATACGAAAGGACATGCTGTAATGTGTCTCTTATTACATTGTTTTATAGTACCTATTAATTATAAAATATATTAAAAGATATTTGCTTAATTTTCCGTAATTAGTAAGATTACTAACACTACTATAATAGTACAAGATTAATCTCGGTTAGTCCGAACTTGATTCTAAATGTCCAAAATAACAGTAAGTAGATAAATTATCTTGAGACATCTGATCCGGAGCATAAGTGTGATGAAAAAGGGTCTCCGGAAGCTTTTAGTCGGGGCAGATTCCCTCAGTGTTGTGATATACAATACAGAAACATTAGGAAAATCGATTCCATGTAGCCAATGTATCTATGTCGCAGGCAGTTAGAATTCGAATCGATTGAATTGAAAAAAAAAAACAGTTCGTAACATTCTTTTCTTTAACAAGATTCTCTAGTCTGTAGTAGGAGATTGCAAAGCTAACGTTAGGTATTTAACATCTTGACAATTTCCAACTCGATATCGCCTTTTATGTACCGAAACTATTTGCTAGTTTTGTCACATGTAACGGTGTAGACAGCGGTGCGCGCATCGAATCCGTAATAAGGAACGGCTAATGTTATTACAGCGAGCGGACTCATCACAACGGTATTATGTTAAATCACGACCTCTAAAGGACACGGTACGAATCCACAATGTCGATGTATAGATTTGTGAAAGAAGGCAGCAGCAAGCGGCTGTTTGTGCAAGGTACTCTAGAAAGCGAGGATAGCAAACCGCTCAAATCTAGTTTGAAGAAACCGTCGCCGTCACCAGTCGGTTCCCCAATAACCACGAGTCTCAACCTCGCATCAGTACCAAGAAGTTTGCGAGAAGGATTAACAAGAAATGAAACTGTTTACGATGGTAACTACCCCGGCATGGAACGATCGTCCAGCTATCGTTCAGGCTCGTTCAGAGAAGAAAGTTACAATGGTAGGATCGTGCACGATGGGAACCAGACTCATTTCGAATACGATGGGGGAGAAAGCTCTCTCGCCGTGCCGCTGTCGGCCGGCGGAAGAGGCATATCGGAGCTGCAGGCGATTCATACGAACAAACGCATGTCGACCGAGGTCCTCGGCTCGTCATTAGAGTCGACCAAGATCTCGAAGAAAGATGATAGCGGCCAGAGAAGGATAACGACGAGAATCGTACGGAAAGTGACGACACTGACCCGCGGCGAGGAAAAATCCTCCATGGAGGACCTAGCGCGAGCACGAGAAATGCACAGGTCCTCTGAACATTACCGTCATATGGAGATGGAGAGACATCCTAGAAAAGTAAAGGTACCATTTATTACAAACTAACCACTCTTAACTATTTCCATAAGGCTTCACTACGTATTTATGAGGTTTGTGTTGACGTAACTTTACAGAAAAGTGTCTAAAATCATCTTTCACCCGGAAGACGTTTTGATGTATTCTCATTTCTTCTGATAATATCGAGGAAGGAATACCTCCTTGGTAATCAACTGTCGCGTTCGTTGTTCGTCCGTGATGCATGTTACATGCGCTTTTATCGGCTACGTGATAGTCTGAACCAGTTGCATGCATTGCCGCAATTACGGTCGTAGAATTTTAATCACTTGTATGCTAAACAGAAATTCTTCTGTAAACATTTTAGTTCCACTGAAGGGTACATTACTTCACCAACTTCCTCTTTGTATACTTAAGTTCTTCAAGTTAGTGCAATCACGAATTTATAAAGAAAACACTAGTATTGTTTACATTATTATAAAATAGATTTTATAGGAATTCAAAGCAGTCGAAGAATTGGTTACCGATATATCTTGCGACTGTAACAATCATTTTCATTGTTTATTTAAAGAAAATTCCCTGGCTTGAAATACTAAACCTAATAAATTGTTCTCTGCGTTCATTCCCTCTTAGAAGTAAATAACTGACAACCGAAGAGGGTACATATAGAATCTGACCATGATAGTATGTATCTTTTGACTCCCAGTCATCATAATCAATCTGCCCTTTTCCCGAAAGAGGGTCTGTACAGTATGTACTCTTCCGTACATCTCTGTCAACTCATATCCGAACTCAGAGCCTTGTGCATATCTTTCACACAATCATCCATCCACACTTTCGGTCTTCATCTACCTTCTTAACCATCCACATTCAATCTCATCACATTGTTTATGTGCTCATCATCTTGTGTTATGATTCCCAGTGTTGACGTTTATATAAAACATGACATCAATCTCGATCTCTTGATAATGAAAATTTTAAAACAAGTGGTAGTGGAATTGAAGATGTGATAAAATGCAAAATGCAAATGCTCTCTTTTGATAATAAATTCGAAGAAAGTAAGAAAAACAAGATACCCTCTATCATATAGATAATGTCAGATAAATTTAGACAATACACTTGCAATCATGAGATCAGGTTGCGTGCTCAGATATGCTAACTTTGAACCTTCAAGAGCCACTTCAGTACGAAGCATCGACCCTGAATTATCTCTCAGGAGTCGTTCATTTCAGTCAAGTGTTCATGTTTTACATTCTCCGTATGATCTCGGTATAAGACTTTGTACTTTGAATTCCTTGAAATATTCATACGTTAAAGCATTCGCTTTGTTATTGTTGTTCTTAACATGTTGCGTAATTTATATTTATTTAAGATTAACTTACGTTTACGGGAGACGGTGGACATCATACAGTGAAAGATATTGGGCAATGTCTATGTCCATCAGTAGGCAGGGGTGGGGTTTGACGGTCTCTAAAGCATCTATAAGACCCATTTATGTTTCCACTAGTCGACTATTTGCGGCTTATAATGTTTCAAACGATTTTAAGAATTCATTCTTTTTTTCGGTTTACGAAGCGCGTTTTAAACTAAGCGAATTGTAATTCAGCGATAAATGTGTAAATTTACAAATGTATGGTAAATACTGTTATCAACTTCTAATTAATACTATTAATTCTGTATATAGTCTGTGGTAGTTGAAACATTATAATCCTCGTTGGCTGAATGCGCGTGCGCATGGCCCATGGCTCATTGTAGTTTATTTCTATGCAAATGGCAGAATCGAGGCGCGCACGACTGTTGACCTATACAGCCTTGATGACGTCATCGCCGATTATGTCACACAAATGTTCGACGTTGTGTGTCATTGAGTACTGATTAATGGTACAGAAGTTAAAATCAATAAGGTTATCTTTGTGTTTTTTTTTATAAATCTATTTTTTTCTACGTGTATAGAAACTATTTGATTACAAGGAATTTAATAACCTTCTATTTTTTTTTATCAAAATGTAGAAGGTTCTTATTGGCCAGCCACTTTGGCAGAATGTTAAATTTTTGTTTACGAAAGAGATCCGATACGTAAATCGTCACTCAACAGTTTAGTACTGTCTTATAAAGAGAAAAAACCTGGATAGCACCAGTTACGATCTTAATGCTACGCCCGTTTCCCCGATTGCTTAATTTTGAATCTAAATCAATTCTAATTGTGCTAATAGCTGCAAATGATCGCGCAAGGCTGACTCGAGAAATAATTTTATATGTAACCTTCGCCACTGATTCTGCTTTTAAATTATTTTGCACGACTATAAAGTCGTGTGTTTGTAGACATGTAGATCGACGGTATATAAAAAATTAATTAGATTTTTGCTAATACATCATTCACTCATTATCAACCTGACCTTTTCCCTACATAGTGACGTCACAGTACTCCATACATCTCTGTCAGCTCATATCTGAGCTCACTCCTCACGCATATCCTCTGTCACACAAGTCATACTGACTTTTTTTTTCCTGTATATTTGTAAGCACATTCAATCTAATTACGTTTAGATTAATGTTTTTATATGTGGTGGGCTATATCTGGAAACGTTAAGAATTATTTTTCTATAATAACTTATTAATTTACACAATCCTGCGGTTTCAGATTGTGGTTACAATGGATTTATTTAACAAAAATATCTATGTTACAATTGAATACATAAAAACATCATATCTCATTCTCTGCCTTGATAGATTTTTTTCTTCGTTCTGTCATGTTTTCCCTGACATGGACATGTGAAGAGATGGTGAGCACATAAACATGAAGGTGCGATTGAATATTGATGGCTATAAAGGTAGAGGAAGACCGAAGAAGGTGTGGATGGATTGCGTGAAAGGTGATATGCGTGGATAGTGTGCGAGTTCAGATATGAGCTGACAGAGATGTATGGAATATTAGTATACTGTAAAAAGAGAATACTGCGCCGACCCTACAAAGAGAAAAGGGCAGGTTGATGATGAATAATTTAAATAGTAAATAAAAATAGTTTCGTAGTATCTCTGAGTGATCGTAGATTTAAGATCTATTTTCTAAGATGCATTCATACCGCTCGGCGTTTAAAGTTCAACTCTTGAAATAACTGACATTAATGTCACCTGAGTTCAACTCGCAGCATTCTCGACTCCGTCTTATTGAACCTTTTGCTATTAAACTAAATTACTACTTTTTGATATATTTAGAAAGTACTTTCTATTGTTACTTATTTCGTGAACTATCGTAACACGAAATCGAATTAAGTTAACCGATATTGTAGAAGCCACGGCCCCATTTTTTATTCAATTGTTTTTCTATATTCCCGTCTCCTTTATTTCCTTTGTAAAGAACAGAGGTAGCAATATTAGTATTTGTTGTGTGAAATCCTCAGATAGATATATTCGATCCAAACGGTTTTCTAAATTCAAAGCGTTTGCAAATGGCCTCGCAATTTGCGACGCCGGAGTCCCACGGTGTTTGTTGTGCAGATTGCATCGCCTGGGAAGGAACATTGTGTTTTATATTTATTATATTGTTGACTTTAGTAATTCTAGTTTAAATTCTCATTTTTAAAAAATATGTATTTGCCATTGATGATTATGACTTCATGACTAGGCCATAAAATGACCACACGCAATGTCACTAAGTGGTTATTAAGAAATGTGGCCACTAAGCGACTCTGAGTATAGCAATTAAAAAACTTTGATTTCAACATTAACCACCACATTTGTTCTCTATACTAAAAGCAAGAAACATTTGTCTTCTGTGACATTAAAAGTAATTTACTTGTGTACCAGACCGTAATACCACGAGCAGTTAAGAGAGATACTGGTATTAACTCTTTCCTAGCGGCTTCACTCGCTTTGATAGCCAAAGTTATCTTGGCAACCTTGTTTTAAATAATGGGACTACATTTTTGTTTATGTAATTAAACCCGTCGGACTGTCATCTAAAAGTGACTGTGTGTAAAACAGAACTGAGCATTTCAATTGTTCAGTTAAAATTGAAGTTGTGTGACTTTAAAATATTTGGTAGTTCATGTAATTAAAGTGATACTGAAATTTCTTTCATCATCATCATCATCATATCAGCCACACGTCGCCCACTGCTGAGCGTAGGCCTCCCCCAAAGATCGCCACGACG
>JAODUI010000019.1:3360810-3383562 GCA_027563995.1 Papilio gigon | reverse complement strand
TATGGCCTAGTCACCCTTAATAATAGGGTAGGCTCCGAGCCCCTCGGTGGGGACGTATAGTGAGCTGATGATGATGATGATGATGATGATACGTTCTATCTTTAATAGACGCGATAATGTTGAATTCAAGGTATTTCGTTTTTTAAACGTTTGTTTTATAATAAAAATGTCTCACTGTCCGTTCTAAAAACCTGTATGCTTGAGACGTAATATTCAATTCTATGTTCACGTCCTCTTTAAAAGTCCTTTGAGAAGGTTTTCATGTGAAGCCCCAAGGCATGTTTTCTTTGAATGTCCCTAGCTGCAATGGAAAGTTGGTGTTCCGTGCTGATAAGCAAGATGCGAGTAGAAAGCAAAAGGGCATCTGAGAAAGTGAATGCTGATATATGATACGAATGATTAAGATTCATTTGAATCAAGTTTATTGCAAATAATATTACGTCGATTACTAGAATTACGGACGTGCGTGGAATTTTGTAGTATTTCATCATAAGTCTAAGATCATCCATTGTTAGTAATAGTAAGATTTATGAAAATATAATTCTATTCATAATTTTTTTTGGTATTTGGCTATGGGTCGGTCACATCTGTCGGGCTAGCGACGCCAGTTGGGGTAGGAAATTGTTAGAATGTGCCACGCTTGGGAACTAGGAGTGTGGAACAGCTTCCAGGCGGACCGATGACATATTGCGGACGGCAAGAAGTCGTTGGACGCGGAAGACGGAGGACTATGTGAAAGGCATTGGGAAAGGCCTCTGTCCAGCCGTGGGCAGACAAGTGCTGATGATGATGATTGTTTTGAAGTTACTACCAACATCCGTCTAAGCTTTCGCATTTATTGTAATAGTATGATTTATTAGAAAGATTTTTATTCTTTATTATGAAGACTTGTGTAAAAATAAAATAAAATTAGTTTTTGTTGATTGTTATAAGATTTTAGAAGCCTAAGGTCAACGAGATGTAAACAAATTTGTATAATTAATTTTTACGTTTGATATCAACATATTTGTGTCGGTGATGACTTAAAATTTACACAACAAACATCATCCACAAAGTTTGTGTTACAGACAATGATGTCATCCGTTGTCCATACATTTGAATAAATTTAAGACTGACCGTTAAAAACGAATTTATAACTTAATTCAGCTATTTTTATTATTCCTTTCTTTCTTTTCAATATCGGGTTCATCGTGCCCGGCGCTATTGCGATCATATTTGAATGCGTTCACGTAACGATGGTAAATAAAAAAAAAGTTTTTTTTTTACGTCCAAGTAGACCTATGTACATCAGTGAGCAAACAAAGGCTGATGATGATGAAAAAGATTTCAACAGCCAGTAACGAGCATTCATTTATTTTATTAAGTGAAGTGGTTACGTTTGATGTCAATCCTCACTACGCGCGCGTGGTTGTTGATGACCTAGTCACCCCTAATTTGGTAGGAGATATAAAACCTTCATGGTGAGGATAGTAAGGATTGAAAATTACTTAGTATATATCAATATAAATAGAAACTTTTGTGTATATTAGTAAAAATATTATTCTTAGTTGATACTAGCGAGAATCCTAGATACCAGGTCGCACCGTTATATGTCCATATATGGACAGTTACACCGCCAGCGACATAGTATGTTATCCTTAATATGTTATTGTTCTGGTTTCCTTTTTCATTTCTAAGTACAGACTTGATTGATGTGAACCTTGTGAGGTTGCTTCTATGAACACATTAGTTTTTTTTTTATAATGTTATTAACTTCAACAGTTTACAGCTAAGATATGGTTAAATCAAATGAAAGGTACTTCATTAATAGGTTATATTCTCGTAGTTTTTTTTTTTACATTTGTCTTAAAAACCTGACAGAACTAACCTCTGTTGCATCCCGTCAAACAAGGACATCCTGTCAGTTTTCATTGTTACACGATTTTAAATGTGGAATTGTTTCTCGTTTTCATTTAAAGGTCAAAGGAAATTGCAAGAACGTAAAGATTACGGGTACATTAGCAAACTCGTACTGCGAAAGAAGTTATCTTTGAAGCCTCAATCCATCATTATAGGTATGACGTCATTTGTACGAGTATGACGTCATATCTTAAACATAATTTAAACATGTATTCATTACAAATAATTATTTGGTAAATCAGAAAAAAAATATCAAAATACTTAACAACGAAATTAAATAAAAACATTATAAGGTCACATTATACGTAAAATGCGGACAAAAAATCCGTGAATACGAAACAATTCGTGGGAAATGAAGTCAAAACGTATATTGTTCACTTTCGGTCTGACATTAGGACGCATTTACATTTGACGAATAGGCAATCAGGAATACTTCATAAGGCGTTCCAGTCGTAGAAACATTGCCTTGTTTCTAACAAGACCAACACCCCACTTGTTACAAATAACCACTGCAGTGCAAACTAATGTTTGCATTGCGTCTATGACAGGATTATAGTCGGAAGCAATCAGTCCAACTGACCAATTCGATTTCGTACAGACACAATTGAAAGCTGCGTCCTATTAGTTATTGTTTGCACAACTTAATTCCGAAACGTTCAAACGACAGCTGTTACGGTGGAACGCTGCAAGGGAACTGCCTACATCATTAACCTGCCCTTTACCCCTGCAGAGGGTCAACACAGTATGTACTACAATTCCATACATCTCTGTCAGCTGCCATACCTGAACTCACACAGTATCGGTCTTCCTCTACCTTTATAGCCATCCATATTCAATCCCATGACCTTCTTGTTTAAGTGCTCAGGACTACATGAATAGCAGTTGTTGAACGGCGCGCGGACTTCGTCAGATGTAAAGGTACCCTTATGTGGCGGATAGTATGAACAATCATTGTTAGTTCCCACATGTATCTAAGCGATCACGGACCTCTTTCACATTTCACTTGATAATGTCAGGAAGCTTGGCTATCTGTCGTGCCTTTGTTACGACGCAAATAAGGATGCTAGTACAATAAATCAGTTTTTTTCTTTTAATTTTTGCAACAATTGTCATTCTCATACCGTCCTATTGGTCATAGTGTAACATAGCCTTTAACACACAAAAAAATATTTATTCTATTTTAAATACTTTCTGAGGTAAACGCGTTCCAACAAAACCAAACTCTTCAACTATTGTAATACTAGTATAGATTACAATGTGCTTGACAAGGAAACCAATTTTCTGCCAATTTAAGTAAAAAATTGTAGGAAAACATCGATGCCTGGTACACTCAAATCGATTGATTCTTCGTCTGTATTTCCAAACCAGTGTACGCATGTTCCTTCAAGACGCGAAAGTATATATTTCTCAAAGGCCGGCAACACATCTGTTGTTCGCCTAGAATTTATCATGTGGTGCATCGATGACCACCTCAGTGTCCGCGTAGCTTTTATTAAAAAAAAAAAAAACTATTTGAAGCTTTAAGTACCGTTTTTGTAGCAAGTGAGTGGTGGTCCTTAGGTCGCGATGAATCGTGCGATCACGAGAACGCGGCGATCCACGACTTTCATAATTTACTCTTGAATGTTATTTTACGATTGCTGGCGAACAATTGAAAGAAGGTGGAGTTTCAAAGCGTAATCAAGATACACTATGAAATAGAACCACAGTTTTAGTGAATTTTCTGCGAGGAAATCTGTTATTATTGATATAATTTACAGGAGTTTCCATTAAACTATTAAAACTTTCGTGAGACATTTCACTATATCACTTATAAAACGGCTTAACTCACGTGTCGGTACTGACACCGAGTTGCACGTGAGTTGAGCCGTTTTATAAGTGATATAGGAGTTTCCATTCAAAGTATGTAGAGGCTTTTAAATGTAGAGTGAATGGGTACTTGCTAAATTAGACTAAACCTTTCCATTGAAACAATTAAAATAAAGTACGATTTTGAAGCGTTAATTTATTTATTGTAACAAATTAAACTATTAAAATTTTCGTGAGACATTTCACTAAACTACTAATAAAAACGGCTTAACTCTACCTAGTACTCTAACTAGTCCTTCACCGATCTACACGTGAGTTAAGCCGTTTTTATTAGTAGTTTATTGTAACAAATATTTAAAATTTTATTAAAGTATTTGTTGAATTATATTGTTCATTTAATAGTGTCCAAGTTAATAAATACGAGAAATATTTATTAATGTGAATTGTCGACGTGTATTCAATATTGTGCTACACTTTCATTGTGGACACGAAAGAATGCAAACTTTCTTGTTTCGAGTGATCATTTATCGAGTCATCTTCATAACAAAACTACATTACAAACAGAAACGGCTCTCTGAATGTATTCAAAATGCAATCAAAATACATTTGCTTTTTCTTACATGGGAAACTCACTTATCATTGTTATAAATGTCATAGATATAAAATCTATTAGGTCCGGGACTCCTTCCGTGATATAAACCAAATATTAAAAAAACGTTACTAGCTGTGTTCTTCCAGACTTTGTGCTAAATTTTATCTAAATATTGATACAACTGTTTTGATAAGTAATAACAAATATCCATCCATCCAAACTTTTGCAATTGTAATGTTGGTAAGAGTCGTACAGATCCGGGGCTCGATTACCCAAATGTTACTTTGTAATGCAAATGATAACATTTTCAGATGAGGAAGTGAGTTCTGTTGATCCCATTTCGGAGAGCAACAAAATTCTTTATTATATTTCGAATTTATATCAATCTTTATATCTT
Organism: Papilio gigon; assembly: GCA_027563995.1. Classification (NCBI taxonomy): domain Eukaryota; kingdom Metazoa; phylum Arthropoda; class Insecta; order Lepidoptera; family Papilionidae; genus Papilio; species Papilio gigon. The sequence goes on along the minus strand of JAODUI010000019.1, from coordinate 3,378,865 downwards.
GATTGTAAACTTTTTTGTGCTTTTTTTGTCGTTAATACCTTTTTACCGCGAGATTATCTAATCGCTCCGCGGGAGACTAATTCAATACATTTCATACTAAGAAACTTGTTCTTAGTTTGTATCGATTTTTGAGTTTTTAAAACCGCCAAATCCAAACCGGGAAAATCCAATTTAGTCACAGTTTGAACTGTATTAAAGCATTTAAATGCCAACTTACAAATAACCTATCGTGAATAATTTCTTTTGATCGCGATATCTGTTTATTTGTATGGATGATTATGAAGTGATTTAAAATAGATTGTCATTGTTAGAAATTGGTTTATAGAAGTTCCAAGTTAAGTTTTACAATCTTAAAACTCTAAGACATACCTTATTAGGCATTAGACCTGTTTTTAATAGAAGCCATTTGGAGAGTGTGCACAAGAATTACAGAGTTAATTCTACCATCCCAATTCTACCATCGGACATTTAGACACACGGCAGGTCTTCACCCCCTCATAGTCGATGTGCCGCGCGGTCGAACTAAACGATTGGAATCTACGCTTTGTGCGTACCGCAAAGGGGTGGAATAAGTTGCCGGCGTCAGTGTTTCCGTCCAAGTACGATTGGGGGCCTTCAAGAGAAGAGTGAATAGGCACTTACTAAACTAGCACGTACCATATTTCGACCACATCATAACATGGTTTCGGGTGGGATCGTGGTCAAGCGTTAGTTTCATCATTAACAGCTCATTGTAAGTCCCCACCGAGGGGCTCAGAGCCTACCCTATTATAAGGGGTGACTAGGCCATAGTCAATCACGCTGGCCCACACACATCTTTGAAGTTCTTCGCCGATATGTGCAGATTGCATCACGATGTTTTCCTTCACCTAATTGTTAGTTTAGATTATGTAAAAAAAACCTTTAAGACTAAGTTCGGATGCAAGTCACCTCAGATCCCACTGTCGGAGACAGCAAGGTCCGCCATTGACGGATACTTCACGGACATTATCATTATCGATGTCTTATTTAAAAGATAATTGCTTAGCAATTATATAAAAAACTTATTATAGCATAATCGCTGTACGAGACAAACTTCATTAATGTAATAGTGCGCAGTTAAAATCATTTTAAAACCGATTAGTTGTTCACGATTTCGCGGACGTAAAGTAAAAAAAAAACTCGTATAGAATACATCATCTACAGTCTCATCTCTCTTCTAAATTTCATCCTGATTTTTTCAGTTGGTCTGGAGTTACTTTACGAATAACCAAACGTTTTGTGTTCATCTTAGTGTCTAAACCAATACGTCTTGGGGCCCTTCAATCGAACGTATGCGCGTTGTATGAGCGATGTACATGGGCGTCGATGATATGTTGTGTTCAGGTCGCTCGTTTTCCCCTTTCGCTTTAAAAAACAAAGTTAGTTCATGGCTTGGTAAAATATTAGTGTTTGGTTCCCACACATAAAGCTGCTGTTTCTAATGATATAAGAGACCTTAGCAAGTCCGCTCCATATTTCACCGACGGACCGTCTCGCTATTGTCCGTTTTGTTTCTTTTTTTTTTTATCTTAACGATCGCAGACATCAACAGATTTATCTTTACCATTAGGAAATGTTACTTTAGACTTTATTATCAAAGGTTCTTTTACAATCACAATTTGTTGGAGTGCATTTATATTTTTGTAAATTCCCAGAGCGTGACTTCGCCGTTTCATTGAGTCAACGGCCCACCGCCGATAATGTTCCACTTTAAGTTAAATGTCTTAACTTAAGTCTTTAAGGTTTGTTCAATGCGAATTTTTAAGAAGTGTTAGAGGAAATTTTAACGTAACATCTTCAATTTAAGATGTTTTTAATTTCATAAGGTTAGGGGTTTTCTCTTCTTTTAAATATATATTTCATATCTAACCGTTAAGAGTTTTACTGTGATATGGATGGACTACAAGATGTCATTGCCATGACAATGGTGTACTATACTTCGCTGTCGTCTATGACACAGTTCTCACTTATATAAAAAAACTGAATTCCTAACCTATGTGTATTTCAAACGGTGTTCTATATATTGGCCAATTCATTCAGAAGTTTTGAAGACTAACGAAGTTTGTTTCTAACAGATGTACAAACTTTCGCATCTAAAATATACATAGCATATCATATATATGTCTAAACTTAGATGATCGGTAAAAAATATTAATCCTTTTTACAACGAACGACCTTTTTTTAGATGTATTAGAATTTGAACAAGCAAATAAAAAAAGCATTCTAACAGTTTGCAGCAAACAATATCACGGTAGATGTAAAAATTAGTTCTGCTCGTATCCGAGAAGATAATTTGAAATTTTCATCAGCTCTTTTTGGCTTTTAAAAAGTACCGGATGTTTAAGATATTTTACGACACAATAATAACTAAATTTCGAATTATTGTAGTTCGATAATTTAAAGGCGTCGGTGGCGCAGTTGTTAACCTCTTGACCGGACCGGACTGTACTCGACATTGTCCAGGTTCGATCCCCGCCATGCACCAATGTGTTTTTTAATTTTCGAATTTCAAATGTGCATTATCCGACGCTCTTACGGTGAAGAAAAACATCGCGATGCTGCACATATCGGCGAAGAAATTAAAAGATATGTGTAAAGTCAACCAACACGCACTGGGCCAGCGTGGTTGACTATGGCGTGGTCACTCCTAATAAAAGCATAGGCTCGAAGTCCCTCGGTGGCGCCGTGTAATGAGAAGATGATGGTAATTTAAAACTATATTTGACTTCAGTTACAGTGCGACAATAATCTGGCCCGGGAAGAGTGGCTGTCGCGGGAACATCTGTCAGATATGTACAAGGATCTTGTAACACTAATCTGACGATGATAGAGGGCGTTACTGAGTTACTTACTTTGACATCTCCGCCGTGTCGGACTATATCGGTATGATGTAACAGTAGATCTCAATTGAAGGTCACATAACTGTTTTTTAGTTATTTAGTTAAACAAAACAATATCGCTTATTACTAGAGAATAATGTCAATCTCTTCGAAGTCGTTATAATCGATTTTAACTGAAATAGAAAAAAGTACAAATTAATACATTTTTACAAGGTCAATAGACTATAATAAATAGTATTGAAGGTCTATAAAATCCATGCGAAGTAAAGCGATATGAGTGAGCTAAGTAAAGGCCCTGACACCGCGCGGATGACATCATGGATTCCTTAGCCTCGCCCACGCTTGGCCAATGTTCGCTGTTGGTCAGTACAGAATAGCCAACCTATAGTACTTACGAACTTATCACTGTATTATTTACGTTAACTCCTATTAGGAGTATATTATTTTGAGAGTTTATTTCGACATTATAAACATGACGTATAAATCTAGGTATTTTAATGTGACCTATATGTTTAAGATAAAGAAATGCTAACGTGTAAGATATGGTAGAGAAGGAATTACATTAACGTGGTTTTCCAATGACATAATTTGAAGCGCTAATAGTATAGGTTATGGGTACGGACTACCGATCTAGCGGTCGTGGCTTCGAATCCCGCCATTCGATTATTATCGTGAACCATATCCTAGCACAAGCTTTTTCAGTCCTACCAGGAATGATTACAAGAAATAACAAAAGTAAATTAACAAAAATCTATTGATATTTTATTTTAAAAAAAAATTAAAGAAAAATGTAATGTGAATTATGTTTTTATCGGATTGAAAAGAATGCTCAATGAGTTGATTAATATTGTTAGGGGTATAAATTAAGCAATGGCCATGTCGAGGGATGGGTTGGACTCTTGCAATATAGACTATTGATCAAGCATACGGGAGTATATTAGATGAGGGCTGAAGATCAAGCGAATTTCGGGGCTGCACTCCACGGTAGGCGACATCTGACGGACTGACTAAATACCTTAGGGGAATTGTTTTTAAATCTCAATATAGTATCAAATAATTATTATTAAGAGTCTATGTAACACTAATGTACAATCCGGATATATTAATTCAGAACAAGCAACATTAACACTTGTGGACGTTATGCAAAACACGTCCTATACTGACAAATTAAATTCCGCCCACTATGCAAGGAGAATAATAAAAAATTATAATAAAAAGTGAAGTTACGCCAACCTACATGTTTTGAAATACGTAATAAAGATCTGGGCAATGACCTATGAAAAAAAATAGTTTCAGTATTTGTTACCATGTTATTTTAACTATATGTTTACCTAAAGTAAATTATTACTAAAAGAGGAAAGTAAGGTGGCGTTTTGTTTATTCAATTAAAACTTCTTATACTTCAAGAGCGTTAGTATCTTATCTACAAGTCCTGGTTTCGATCCCAGTTACGTACTACTATGTTTTTCAACTCATATGTAAAACGGACGTTCTTACGGTGAAGGAAAACATCTGTATATATCTGTGAAGTTGTTCAAAGATATGTGAAGTCAATGCACTAGGCCAGCGTAGTTATTATGTCCAACTCCTCCAAGTATTGGGTAGGCTCCGTGTCCTGTGGGTCGAACAGTGATCTGATGATGACTAGTCGGTCAATCATTCAATCTCAATCACTCCGTTCATTACACGTAATTAGGAAGATACTATAATTATAGTCGTAGATATTGATTCGTCATTCATTGATGTTGTAAATTAGATATTGTAATGAGCGGTGTCCTTTGTGGTTTGATCTTCCGCCTTCCTTTGAAGTGTCGCCTTCTGTAGTAGCCGCATTACTCAATTCTCCATACACGATCCAGTTAACAAGTGTCCAAGGTTCATTCCCTGTAACGCAATTAGGTTTTTTAAAATACAAATATATGGTAAAACAAAGACGCATCACGTTTTGTAATATTTCGTTACATGAAAGAGATGCTATACTGAAAGTCAGTACGGAAGACAGAGATAGCTGTACTTAGAAACATTGCTTTGATTGTTTTCTTTATAGGAGTTTTGTATTGGAATCATTTACGTATAAATATAGCAAAAGTAAAAACAAAAAGATTTTGCATTTAAACTTCTTACTGAAATTCAAATGCGAAAGTTTGCATGGATGGATGGATATTTGATAAAGATATCTCCAAAAGGGCCAATCAGAATTTGCTGAAATTTGCGGTATATTTAGAATACAGTCCAGACGAAGAGATGGACCACTAATTAGATTTTTTTTATTTCTTGCGGACAGAGTCGCGGCCGACATCTAGTGTTTGTATGAACATTTCTTACTAGACGTCGATTGTTCACAACATACGTCATAGGCGTACGATGTTTGCATTTCCTCATAGATGCCAAGCTATTCTGGGACCTGGATACCGGCCAGTCTGGGCTAATGACCTAACAGATACCTTAATGTTTATGTAGGTCAACTTTTGCTGGTTAGAAAATTTAGTTAAATCTATATGTAAATTCAAAAGAATGAGAGCGTCGGTGGCTCAGTTGTTGAGCCCTTAACCGGACCGGACCGTATTCGATATTGTCCTGGTTCGATCACCGCCATGTACGAATGTGTTTTTCGTGTGATTTTAGAATTTCATATCTACATTATCCGTTCGTACGTTGAAAGTAAACATCGTGATGCCTGCACATATCTGATAAGTAATTTAAATATATATGTCACTGCACTGGGCCAGCGTGGTTGACTGTGGTCTGGTCATTCCTAATAGGGTAGGTTTCAGGCCCCTTAGGGATGTATAGTGAGCTGATGATGGTACCAGATACTTGTTTCCAATATATCTAAAGAGAACTAGTCTACTACTGATTAGCTGTGACTAGGAATCTCATTTTTTAATAGTAACATCAATAGATAGGTCCCCTATCTACATACCACCCATTAGTACAATGTTTCAAGTGCGGCTCACCAGATGCCGCAACCGCCACTAACCAGAGAAATCGCCACATCGCTAACAACGCTAATCGATTACAACCGCTTTATTTACGTTCTGTGTTGCTTAATTATGCCCGTACTTCACGCGTTCTACGGTGTTATGTATTTTACAATGTTTTAAATAGAACATTTAAATAATGGAACGTCAATAGCCTAATGGTTTAACGGTCTACCGATAGCTGTCGTGGGTTTGGATACCGCCAATCGACTATTATGAATCTTATAATATTATGAATCTTATTAAGTAATAAAAACCTACTAATATTTAAATAAACAATTATGCAAATATCTCGACATTTTTTTTTGTAAAACAAATTCGCTATTTTATAAATCGACGAAATAATTTCCTTGCTTAGTTAAATAAGTTAATTCTATTCGATTTAATTTTTTTTTAAGTTAGGTATTAAATGTTCCTTAAAACCTTAATAGTTTGAGAATGTATGGGCTTCGACTCGAATGTGTAAGTCATTAACAATACTAGAACTTGAATATTTTGCGTTCTTAATAGTTATCGAGCCTTCGCTATTAATCAATGACTGGTAAACGAGGTTACATTTGTCGCGGCTTTTTGACAAATGAAGTGACTACATCACGCTATTTCGTTATTTTGTATTATTTATATAAATATTCAAATACAGTTTAAAATATAATTTAGATTTATGGTAACCTAGTACAACACTTTTCTTATCGTAAAAGGGTAAAGAAATTAAGTTGAGTGTAAACAGCAATAATCCAATGTCAATTATCTTTTCAGATATCGGATATCGTAGTGGGCCAAGAGGCGAACGTGACCGCGCGCGAGGCGCTGCTGAGCTGGGCCCGGCGCTCCACCGCCAAGTACCCCGGCGTGCGCGTCACCGACTTCACGTCCTCCTGGCGCGACGGCCTCGCGTTCAACGCGCTCATACACAGGAACCGCCCCGACCTTATAGACTGGCGTAATATCAGGTAATACACGATTCATTTAACCTACCCTATATGCTAAGTGTATCTTAAGTGGCGATGGATACATTGCTAGCAGAACGAGCCGCCGATGGGGGCACAAAGTCCTGGAACGACGGCCACGGACAGGTCGACGCAGTGTATCCGCAAAACAGACCGATGATCTGGTTAAGTTAGCAGGTGTATCCTGGATGGGGGCGGCCGAAGACCGGTTGTCGTGACGATCTTTGGGGGAGGCATATGCGCAGCAGTGGGCAACGTGTGGTTGATATGTTTTGCTAAAATAGCGACTAGACTGTTTTTATTTTAGCAAAGTTAGTGTTTTTTTAGTCTACTCGCAGTCCATTCTTTTTGAGTTTCTTATGATATCTTAAAGTACTGACTTCCTCAAATGTTATCTCGATGTTAGAACATTCTCCTATCAGGGATAACAAACATTTTTGATTCAATCAAAATGTTTGGTTTACAGGTCGAGGCAGGTCCGCGAGCGTTTGGAGACAGCCTTCCATGTGGTCGAGAAGGAGTACGGTGTCACCAGATTATTAGACCCTGAAGGTAACATATTGTTATTTATAGTATTTCGTCGATAATTCATACAAGGAAGATGTTTTTTTTATTTCGAAATTCGAATTCAACACTTCAAAGAATTAGACTTTAAAATTCACCCTATAAAAATTACATCATTAAATTTAAATACACAAGTTTAATTACACATCAAACGTAATCTTTACGCTATTAGTAAATCTATCCAAAGCATATCGTTTTGTATCTGATATGACAGTTTCCATCTGTTATTCGTCACGCACGGATCTTTGTTCCAACCGATCCGATGCGCCAACGAATTATCTGACTTTATTGACCGTGAGTGAAATTTCGTTACACGACCACATGTCATAGGAAATATAACATATGAACAAATAAAATAGTGAGCACTGCGGGAAGTCTGCTGGACATAGGTCTTTCCCAATCCCTTCCACAGTATTCACTCCATCTTCAGCATCCCAAGATCCCGCCACTTTTTTCCACCTGAAATAATCGGAACGATTTCGACCGTAAATTAAATAGGATTGTCAGTATAGCACCTGTATCGACATTCAATTGTTTCTTATTGCCCAAGCAATCGTTCAGACTGGTCTGGTGCCGTTTTACGAGCCATTGTTCCCGCGTAGACAGCACACCAATTATATTTATGTACTTCGTATTCAATGAGCTATGAACAAATGAACAAGTGAATTTAATCATGTTATAATTACAATTTTTCAATTAAGAAAATTGTAAAGAGAAATTACTAATGAATTTGGATGGACCAGATGAATATTTTTCCATTTTTTAACCTCGTAGTGTAAACCGACTATTTTTGTTATATTGAATTTTATACGTATGGTAATTATTTTAATATATACAATAATGTTATCGTTTAGAAAAAAATAATAAATATATGAAATATCAAACAAATTCAATGAAAATATATATCCATATAATACAGTTCTCTGTGAGTCATGTAGCAGAGAAGTACTTGGGTAGCGTGAATAATAACAGTTGCCGGCGAGGAGACCGCTCTGATGGCACGATAAGCGACATAACAAGAACTACTGCGAATGCACTTTGAAACGCATTTAGTTGAACTCGTGTATAAAATGAAACTTTCATATCTGTGGTACTGGAAGGAATAAAGGTCACATGTCCTTAATTACTCCTTCGCAAGTTCGTATAACGATGATGACCTTTTTGATGTATACATCTAGCCCGCCTTGCTGCCTCCGAGTGTGGAATCAAATGTGATTCCTGAACTTAGTTTTAAAGGTCCGATAACACTACACACAGTATACCGGCTCGAGGAATAAGTGTTGGTTTAGAAAAGTTTAGGTCGAGTTTCTATTTTCATTGACGAGTTTTTTTGATATAAAACAAACGTTAAATGTTAAGTTCTAATTACAGTAATGCCTTGGAGAAAACCGCATCGAAATCAATTCAGCCGTTTTTGAGATTAGCACGCACGAAGTTACAGACATCGGACAAGAATGCTTAAATCATTGTTTTGATGATTCCTGTAACATTTTTTTATTTTTATTAATTCCAGATGTGGACACACACGAACCGGACGAGAAATCCCTCATTACGTACATCTCGTCGTTATACGAGACATTCCCCGAGCCGCCGGCGGTGCACCCGCTCTTCGACGCGGAGTCCCAGCGGCGCGCCGCCGCGTATACCGAGCAGGCGGCCGTGCACCGCGCCTGGCTGCACGAGAAGTGCTCCCTCATGCAGGTCAGATATACAAACGAAGTTACATGTGGACACGTGCAGAGATGATTGAATGTGGATGGGTGGGTACAAAGGAAGGGGATGAATAAAAGTCCGGAGTGAATTTAGATATGACGGCTAATAGAGATGTATGGAGTATGCTGTGCTGACTCTTCTTAAGAGATCGTGTAGGAATATGACGATTGCAAACTTATTAATTACTGCACAGATTTAAATTGGATTTTATGAAGTATAAACTGGCTTGTTGTATCCAGGACCGCGCATTCCCGTCAACTTTGATCGAGATGAAGAAGCTGCTGAGTGAGAGCACGCGCTTCCGCAACGAGGAGGTGCCGCTGAGGCAGCGCGAGAAGCAGAAACTCTTCCACCAGTACCGCGACCTCGAGGTATTCTATGTCGCGGACAGTTAATATTTACTAAATGCATACACACATGTCTAATATGTTTTTTTTCTATAGTAGATATTTTGTATTCATTTGTAACAATATGTTATTGTATTATAGAAATACTTCGAGTGCGTGGGCGAGTGCGAGGTGGAGGCCACGCTGCGGCCCGAGGCGCTGGAGCAGGCCTGGGCGCGACTGCTGATGGCGCAGCAGGAGCGCGAGCGGGACCTCGCAGACGAGATCCGCCGCCTCGAGCGCCTGCAGCGCTTGGCTGAGAAGCTGCACAGGTACAGCTTGAGTAGCTTACACTTTGAAGACTTATATTTGTATAGGATTTAAATTGGTTCTCGGATAAAAGCCTGTTCCTTCAACAAAGTATAGTTTAAGTCAATCTTAGACATTGCGACTACCCAAATTTTAAATAGTAATATTACTGTTATTAAATAACAACAGTTGTGTTTTTAATTTATACATGTATGCACTGCTTAAAACTATACAAAAACATATTGTTTTCATAGATACATAATCTATAAATACCTAATATGAAACACAAAAGAACATTTGACCACCTTTTATTCGTATCCCTTAATCTATTAGACGTCACATATAAAACGCGCCATCTATAGGTTATCTACATGTACAAATGTGACAACACTGAATATAGCAGCGTCATTTTCTCCTCCAGGGACATAAAACAGACAGAATCCGGTCTGGAGAACGTAGAACGACACATAGAGTCGGAGATCCGGCGTGTGGAGCGCGGCGTGCACCCCGCCGAGGCCAAGTTGGCCGCGGAGCAAATAGAACAGGAGCTGCGAGCGATGGAGCACGGCATACAGGACATGTTCCAGGACTGCCACGCGCTGCGGGAGGGACGGTACCCGCAGGCCACGGAGCTGCAAAGACGGTGAGCTAGGAATGAAATTATCTTTTGTTCAACAGATTTTTCTACTATGGTTGTAATGTATGAAGAAAGTCAAATATATATGTCAAGTCACGCACGAGGTCTGCGTAGTTGTGTATATTCAGTTTTAACTGAACAGTCGAACTGTAAAGGTCAACTTAGGATTTACTTGTGAAAGCAAAATATTTGTCAGTTAAAACTGAATACATAAAGTTTTTATGAATATTCACGCTCATAGTAATGCAAATAAAGTACAAAAAATATTAGCATTATTTATTTTACCCCATCTCTTTGTCTTAAGTATTGTCTCCATCCTTTTTTATCCATACATCTATGTTCCAGAGTACAACAAATCCACGAGCGTTGGCTGAGCGCGCGTCAGGCCTTCACCGGGCGCCTGGTGCCCAGGTTGTCTTCAGTGCGCATGCCCGTGCAGCAGACCACCGTGCGCCGGGAGACGCGCACCGTGCTGGAGACCAGAGTGCATGATGCGGACCCCAAGTTCCAGCAGCTGCACGCTGCCACCAAGTGGTGTAAGGAGAGACTGGTGAGAATACGCTAATTACCTATGTAAATAAAAAGAATTTACGAATAGGAACAATACTTAGGTTCAGGATACAATACTTAACGTTCTGGAACTGACACGACTACAAAACATCGTATTTTTTAAATTGTCTAATAGTATAATAAGTTAATACTTACTTGTAAATAATTCTAATAGTGTAATGATTAGATAATAGTGCAATAAGGAATAAAAATAATATTCTATTTTAATGCAACGCCTGAAACTTAGTTGTTGCACCTAGATATTGTAACATCACGTAAGCACTAAGTTGTCAAAGAAATGATTTCATAACACTTTTATGCCACTACTTTTCTAATACTAAAAAAACTCCACTGGCGAGCCAGTAGCAATAATGTTAATAGATATACTTTAGAAATGTTTTTTTTTTTTACTAGAAAAAACTGCACGAATCCGAATACGGCTCCGACCTGCCGACGGTGCAGCACGAGCTGGACCAACATCAGAGAGAGCACAAACAAATCGATCAGTTCCACTCTAAGGTAAGCTGCTGCTAAATTTTCAACTACCTTCATCATCATCACCAACCTATCTTTTCCCCCAGTGACGTCACAGTATGTACTCCATACATCTCTGTCAACTTATATCTGAACTTACTTGTCACGCATATCTTTCACACAATCCATCTACACCTTCAATCTTCAACCTTTGTATCCATCTACATTCTACGTCATCACTTTCTGTTAACTATTAAGTACTGAAAATCAATGAAAAATAACTTCTTTTGTAAAGCAGAGAGTTTTCACTGTACACTCACTTTGAAAATATGACAATATATTTTTTTTTATAATGTTTCGACAGCGTAAACTTACGGTTATAAGTTCCGAGATGAAATTACATAGTCCGTTAAACATACAGTTTTAACTGAACAATTTAAAATGAACGTATGTATTGCAAACTGCGAACTGTACTGTATACGTAAATCTTAACTGTACAGCTACAATGTTTAGTTATAACTAAGTATGTGTAGCGATCTAAGGAAAGGTATTGCTAAGTTGTAAGGCCGAATTATTTTGTTGCAGGTAGAGCAATGTGTCCACAACAGATCGAACTTCAGCGGAGATGAGCTAAACCTGTACAACCAACATTTGAGTCAGTTGCAAAAACTGTATGCTGAGTTACTATCGACCAGTACTAAACGGTATTTATTTATATAATAATTATATAACGAAACCATTTACAACTATAATAAATATCAAACAATATTTTTAGATAATAGGCGAAATATAATGTTTTTTGTCAGTGAATATATGTCTAGTAACATCACAATTATCAAAAAAACCACATAAGTTCAGTCTGTGATAGCCACAGAAATCATAAAATTATTTATTAACTATGTAACACGAAAATGACTTAGTCCTTCGAGTCGGATATTTTAAAATCATTTTATCATCAACTAATTATGTAATGTTTCACCAGTATATCAGACCTGGACGCCCTGCAAGACTTCCTGCAGTCGGCCACGGCGGAGCTGAACTGGCTCAACGAGAAGGAGCAGGTGGAGCTCTCGCGCGACTGGGCGGACCCGCACATCAACCTGCCCGCGGTACAACACTACTATGAAGTAAGTCTGTTTAATATAGGACAGTGGTTTATACTCGGAGATATTATAATATCGATAGACATTCTATAGATTTGATTTGTGCCATTTTTAACTTTTATCTTTTTATGTATGAAGAGTGACTTAATTGAGGTATTTTAGCCCTTATAGAAAAAATCAATTTGAATGTACATCTATAAATCTTTTATAGAAGATTTTTTATAGTTTTAGAACAAACTTAATGTTAACTTAGAGCTAGTTCTCATATTTATTTGTCCCGTGTTTTCATTCCATATTACAAAACACTATTTAATATATAAACCATACACATCACACACGCACATCATCAAACTTGTATATAACGTTAATTGACGCTTCCACAAGATGCTACTTTCCTATAAGTATATACATATTTTGAATTTTTATTCTCATTGTGGTCGTGGACATAAAGTAGGCGTGGCCTAACTCCGCGCACATTAGTTCGCAATCCTGTTTAGAAGATTGTTTTTAAATTGCGTTATATCTAGAAAGCATCTGTTAGTGAACATATTTTCATATTTTCTTTTCATAGTTTCCCTTTGTACATGCACGGAGGTTTGTTTGTTCCTTGTTTTAATATGTCCTTTGTTTTTTACGCAAGCATTCGTTTGGAGACGATCAAGAGGTTTGTTTCAAATTATTAACACCAAATTACTTTTATTACGTGCCAGTATTAAGTCTCAAGCTCGTTTTTTATTGTATTTTGAACTTTTTAGTGTAGTAATAAAGTTATTTTTCGTGCAGCAACTTATGTCTTCGTTAGAGAAGAGAGAGCTACAGTTCAGCAATGTGATAGACCGCGGAGAGGCCCTGATCGCGCAGCATCACCCCGCTACGAAGACCATCGAATCACATCTGCAGGTTAGTACCAGAAAGAAATTCTCCTTTACGATATACAGCATATGTTTTATTCTTCAAAACATCATCAGCCTTTGTCTGCCCACTGCGGGGCGTAAGCCATTGCCAAAGCCTTCCAAAGTACGCGATCGTTCGCCTTTCGTAACCTCCGTCTTTACTTGGACACTTGGAGAGAGAGCGCTCCACGATCCTGGTCTCTAACATCGACCTTCTAGAATTCCCCTCCCTCACCTAGTGTCGCTGACCCGACAGATGTTACCTTCCTACACTTGACGTTTTACTGAAGCTGCAGTGGAATTTTACCGTTGCATATTGTCTAATAATTTATTTTGTCCAGGTGATGCAATCGCAATGGGCCTGGGTGCTGCAACTAACGCTGTGCCTAGAAACACACCTGAAGCACACCACGCAGTACCATAACTTCTTCGAAGCAGTTAAAGAAGCAGAGAAATGGATACAAAAGTAAGTTTAACCATAAAATAAATACGAATATTTTTAAAAATAGAACACCAAAATTGTGTTTCCAATAACCAGTACAAGGTACAAAATAACATGTTTGGGCTTTTTAGAAGAAAAATTCTCATACCTATATAAATTGTTTTTTGTGACTAGTTAACATATTTTGTTGCAACAAACATTTATTTGCTTATGAAAATTTTCTAAACGCAGCATTTTAACAAATGTCATCTTTTCAGACGCGAAGAAGCTTTGAACTCAACCTTCTCGCAATCAGAGTTCACCTTAGACCAAGGGGAGAGACTGCTGAAGGGCATGCAGGAACTGAGGGAGGAGCTAAACGCGCACGGGGGCGTGGTGTCGCGGCTCGTGGAGGAGGCGCAGGAAGTCAGGCCGGTGAAGCTGCGCCGCGCGCCCGTCACGCGGCCTCTGCGTGCCGAGACCGTGTGCGCGTACAAACACGCTAATGTGAGTTATTTATGTTTAGTTAGAGAAACTAGCATTTTTTTTAAAGACATATGTTAAACTGCTAGGTGATATATAGGTTAAAACATTTCAGTCCAAACGTTTAACAAAGTACTCAAATACATTACATGAAGCGCCAATAGCCTAATGGATAAAGACTACTGATCTAGCGGTCGTGGGATCGAATCTCGCCATTCGACTGAACCATATCCTAACACAATTTTTTTCAAGCTTACCACGAATTGTTAGAAGAAATGTACTGATATCTATAAAACATATTATACTAAATTCTAGTTATGTCTTAAACTTATAGTCTTGACTAATTGTTCAATGGTAGTAACGTGTTAGTTCCTCTGCATACTGTCACAATATCTTCATCTGTGGTCAATTATGTTACTAATCTACTTCAGACTTAAATATGGCAAAGATTGCCAGTACGAACATATTGTGCAAGGATTGAACATACTCTATAAGTTTTAATTTACCTAAACAGGTGGCGGTAGAGAAAGGCTCGTCAGTGACGGTAGTGGACAACTCGGGGCGCGTGCGCTGGCGCGTGCGCGTGGGCGGGGCCGGCAGCGAGGCCGCCCTCCCGGCCGCAGTGCTGGCGCTGCCGCCGCCCTGCGCGGACGCTCTCCACGCGGCCGACGCTCTGCGCACAGCTTACGATAGGGTCAGTACGCAACATAGAGCAGTATACTTGCGTATACGCACACATAATCATACATTTACTATTGGTAAAATGAACCAGAGTGGGTCTCAGTCTTCGACCCCTGGCTCCGGTCTCCTGCCAGGCGATAGCTTGAGGCTCACTCTTGTCCAGTTCTGGGGGGGTCCAGCCAGTGATATCGGATAACGGGTGGGCAGCATACACTTTTTATGAAAGATGACTAATTATTGCTTAAGTTACCATTAAGTGACAGAAGCTTACATACAAATAATTTACGTATCGTAGACGTCCCTCTCTGTTACTACAATGTAAAAAAAAATCTATATTATTATAAAAACGTATATTTTAACTTTGCTGTGTTAATCTCAACAACCACGACACATATTTGAATAATTTCTTTTTATAGTAATAAGCCCTACACTTAGGATGCGTTACATTATATTCATGCTATTAAATTTTGGTGTGAGTAAATTAGCAATAACTGTTATGCGAGTGAAACTATATGTTAAAAACTAGCAAGTAAATCGACATTTTAACCTTCTCGACGTAAACAATACTCTGGATGTCATCGATTAAAATAACTATATTTTAATTAATTTACTTATTTATTTAACAAGCTTGGGCCAACGTAGGCCTTTAGTAGCCATCATTGGGGGGGATCATGCCATAATCGCCACGCTTGGCATGGTGGTAGGCGATCGCAGTATTCCACCGTAGCCTAGGGACGCTGCTGCCTGTCCTCTGATGTGTCATTAACAATCAACTTAGACATGGCAATATGTAACCACAATTACAAATAAACACATCTTGCATACAATATCTGCGCATAAACACTGTTTAAAAAAACTTTACAAACAATCTATATATATATAAAAATGAATTGCTGTTCGTTAATCTCGCTAAAACTCGAGAACGGCTTAACGGATTTATCTTATCTTAGTCTTGGAATGTTCGTGGAGGTCTAGGGAAGGTTTAAAAAGATAGAAAAATTGGGAAAACTCCCGTGAAAGCCTTAAAAATAGCCCTTTTCCATTTCCCGTACAAACGTTTTTTTCCGAGGAGGAAATGTTTTTTTTTTTGTATTTCCTAATAAATTCTACAATCTATTTATTTATTGCCTTTAAGGCGAAACAGAGTTCGCGGGGTCAGCTAGTAAATGATATTATTAATTAATAATTATATGTTTATGTTAAAAGATAGAGTGACCATTGCAATGTATCTATCGTTGTACATAGGTCCAGATGTGTTCGCCAGTATTGTGATATTGTTTGTTGTTGTAAAGGTGATACAACTATGGCAGAGGAAGCAGCTGCGCATGCGCCAGAATATGATCTTCGCGACCATCAAAGTTGTCAAGGGATGGGACTTCCCACAAGTAAGTCACTTGTTTTTTTTTATAAAAGGAAGGGAGCTAACTAGCTACGATTACATTGACGCCCATCATCAATACTGGAAGAACCACAGCTGCGTTGCCTTTGAGAGACAAGTGCGCTCGCTTCTTAAACGACCCTAAGTCGTACTGATTTGGAAATACCGCCGAGGACAGACGGGCCGCAACGCGGCTGTGCGGCAGGAAGTTGCGCGGAAGTCGGACTGAATGTGAAAGCCATCAAAATGGTGTGATTGGTATTCTGTCTGCTTGTCTTTAAGTCGGGGGACCGTATGTGATGTGTGGAGTACACACTGTACCGATCCTCTATAGGAAAAAGGGCAAGTTGATGAAGGTCATGTTCGTTTCAGTTCGTCGCAATGGGTGCGGAACAACGACAAGCGATACGTCGCGCCCTTAACGAGGACGCAGAGAAGTTGCTAAGCGAGGGCGACGCGGCCGACCCCCAGTTAAGGAGGCTGCGACGGGAGATCGATGACGTCAACCGGCTGTTTGACGAGTTCGAGAGGAGAGCCCGAGCTGAAGGTTAGTTTTTTTATGTTTATTTGTAAATTAACTTGTAACAGTTCTAAGTATTAAACAGGTTACGTATTCATCCGGTGTCGGTACCGACTAGCTTCTAGGTCATCGGGGAAAGTAAGGCAAATTAAAGACTTTTCTAGTCTTTCAAATGCATTACCTTGCTGGCCAACCTTCCTTATTCCTAATTGACCTTTCAATAACGACCGTAGAAAAGACAATACTTAAAAAGTCATTAGTTCGAATCTCAGTTCTAGATCTCTCGCGTGCAGTTTTGTTTTAAAGTGCTGCAAATAATGACGTGCAGTTTAATTAATCTATCTTTTAAACTATTAAAACTTTGGTGAGACATTTCACTATACTACTTATAAAACGGCTTAACTCACTCTTGTGAGCGACGGGCCGCGAACGCGCTATAGTACCGATTCCACTCACCCTGAAGAAGAGCCCCCGATGGGCTCGAAACTAGTCGGTACCGACACCGATCTACGCGTGACATGAGCCGTTTTATTAGTATAATCTATTTTTAATTATTAAAACCTTAGAGTGTCTATATGCGAATTATAATAACGACTATCTCACCACTAGTTTTGATTAATCTTTTAGGTTCAACATTTGTTCGAAATCTACTTTTTTTTGTTAAAATTATACCTTATTTTAGATTACTTTATCTTCCTAATTACAATCTAACATCTTTCAAAACAATAAAAAAACATTCTGTACTACAATTACCAGTGATAAAAAAAATTGTGTCGTAATTAAAAAATTTAAAGACGTTCGTTTCGATTGAACTAATTGAAAAATGGGGATATCGTATATCGTGAGACTACGAGAACGCGTCCTTCGATGTATTCTGTACTGTTGCACTGCGTTTACTTAAGTTAAAAAATTAAAACTTGAGCTTGATAACTAACTTACGGGCATACTTGGGCCGACCTAGTGGTCGACAGTTACCTGGCAGGTATGCCTGGTAATACAAGGTGAAAAAATACCTAAGATCGAGACAAGTTGATATTTGTATTGAGATGCCTGACACTACGCTGCGTAATTCTAGTTAGATTTTTATTTCATCATCATCAGCTCACTATACGTCCCCACTGAGGGGCTCGGAGCCTATCAAGTGATGTCGACCCATGTAGAAGATCCTACATCGAAGTTGTTTAGGGTAAATTCCCCAATCAGATCCGCGATTAA
>JAODUI010000019.1:3323821-3353350 GCA_027563995.1 Papilio gigon | reverse complement strand
AGTTTCGAGCCCATCGGGGGTTCATCTTCAGGGTGAGTGGGAACGGTACTATCGCGCGTTCGCGGCCCGTCGCTCACCAGTATAGTGAAATGGCTCACGAAAGTTTTAATAGTTTAATTGATTCTTGTTAATTTATAGATCGTACGTTTAGTTCAAGATGTCAAATGTTTACGCCTTACCTCTCGGTCGCTAGTTCCGTTAATATCTTTGGTGGGCGGTATATATAATCTTTTATGTCAAAATAAAAAAAAATGTCTAATAATACGCGGCCTAAGAAAAAGCTCTTTTGTTAATATATCATTAAACTACAGGGAGTTCATTGAATGAACCTCGGTCGCTCGCTCGATATCACCGCAACAACATACAAGCAAGCATTCAATTGTATTTATAGAACATACACTTTAAAAGGACAAATAAATGGTGTGGAAGGCAAATGATGTATCCAATCTGATCTGAATAAACCTCGCCTGCTGCTCATTCATGTCACTTAGTAAACTTGATGAACATTTAATATGGTTAGGTCGGCCTGCAGCAGCTAGTCCTGCAGGCCGAAGAGCGGCGGGATGAGCGTGCCGCAGGTGGAGTGCGGCGGGCGCGGGCGCGGCAGCACGCCGCGCTCGTCCGCGTACACGTAGGGCAGGCGCAGCACCCAGTACGCCGACGTGCTCAGCTTGAACGGCGGCTCGCCCGGCGGCTGCGGCACGAACACCGGCCCCCCGGCGATCGGCTGCACCTACACAACATGGAATAAAGTACCTTTGAGCTTTAATTGGAACACCGCGAAGAAAAGTTTACTGTAAAATAAACGAAATCAAAAGCTGGTTAAAGATAAAGTTGTAATCTTTTCTCCGTAATTTCTCAGAAAAGTTCATCTATCGCGCTCTCTCAAACAAATACAGTACCATCTTAGAGAACGACATTATTCCTTCCGACATTTGACACCAAAACAATAAAGTATAGAACTTTAGTGGATATGAAAATGTCACTCATTTAATAGATCATTGATTGACAGTTCGGGTGTCATCGTATTCCGATAGAGATCCGAGTTTTCCCGAAGGAAAATAATTTCTCACTACATCTGTACTGTATTGAACGTGTTGATAAGTCACCTTGAATTGAGGCGACATGTACGTCCTACTCGGCCGGGCAACGTGAGTCCAATGCAGTAACAATGACCCTCATCCATGAATTAACGTTTAAATGATATTTGTTACGATATTTAACGCTATTCTAGACTCTTAGTTACCTTTACAGTGACTTAACTGACTGAAGGTCCTATATCGAGTAGTGGCAGGGCGTCCACAGTGCGTCGCCAGCTCGCTCTGTCCTGGGCTCTGCGCTTAGTCTGGCCACGTTAACCCGATTTAACTTAACCATAAATATAAGATTTGAACTGATGAAAACCGTTGTGGAATTATAAGCTGTCTGTCTGAATTTAAAAAAAAATAATAGTCTATGATATTTCCTAGACAATGTTCTAAATCTATACCAAATCCCATACAGATATGTAGCCGTTCTGGTGTTAACATCTAATAAACATTCAATATCTTACGTTTATTTAAACATTTAACAATGTTTTGATAGTCTTCTCAGTGTTGCCATAATATTCTTAAGAATGTGTTAATAAATATAAAGAAAGATGAAACTATATGTAATATTGTTTTCATATAGATCCACACTTCAATTACTTTTGAATTGTTTTTTATTAATCATGTAATCGGATTAAAGGATCTTGGTGAAATTTGGCAGAGATGGAGAGCATAGTCGGGAAGAAAACATAGTCTAATTACGAAGTTTTTTTTTTTAATTTCGTGCGGACAAAGTCCCAGGCAAAACCTATTATGTTTACAACTTTCTTTTCCGCCGTAAATTCGTTCGATAATTCCATTTGGCATCTATCCCTTTGAATGCGCTTGCCAGTTTCCTATTTTTAAATTTTGACATTTGCCTCTATCGCACTACATTTAAAATTGTGTCTTATTTTTATACGAATAAGGTTTTATTTATTTTGACAAGTATATCAGTTATGTGTTTATCTGTTACGCCATACGTAATGAATTAGACCACGTGTAGTTAATCCCATAATACTTTGAGTCTAAATTAATTAAATATTCTTACGTAATGAAAACAAAAATATTTACGTCTAAGTCATAATCACGTCCTTTTCCCTATATAGGGTCGGCACAGTATGTACTACTCGTCTGTACATCTCTGTCAGCTCATATCTGAACTTATATACGCATATTTCGCGCAATCCAGACCTTCTCCGGTCTTCCTCTACCTTTATAGCCGTCCACATTCAATCTCATCACCTTTTAGAAGCAAACATTTACATCTAAGTATTCATTTTTATTTGTTTATAATATTTTCTATACATCAGCCTTTGTTACTGGACATAGGGCTTCTCCAATGCACAGTCCGACGGCATCCAACGACTTCCCGCCGCACTTTGTCGTCCATCTAGAAGTAGCTCTAAGGTCCCTAACAGTGGTTTTGCAATTAGTGAATAGGCACTTACTAAACTAGGGCGTAACTTGCGACCAAAGCATTTGGCATCAGGTGGGTACGTGGTCAAACGTTAATTTAATTCTTATAAAAAAGTGGCCTTCCTTTTAGGATTTCCTATATAATTAAATTAAATAGTTTAGTAACTACGTACACCAACGTATGCCTAGTTTTGAAATATCACACCGACATTATTTAGTTCAATGCGGGTTTAGCTATAATTTAGGTCTGTCGCTTTGACAAGGTCACTATCAAGGTCGGACACAATACAATGTAACTTTTCGATTTCCATTGCCAAATATATATAAGTGTTTATTATTACTTTATAAAAAGGTAACCTAGTTCAGGGTGGACAGAGATTGAAAAATTGAAACCCAAGTACCTACCCGTAGTATTTTATTTGTGATACAAGTGAAGTCTTGGATACATTTCAATTTTTGTTAAAACCTTTAAGACTTGTTTTTTGAATGCATACTAAAGTTTTCTAGTGTTTATTTTTAAATACTATTGTCACTTTATAACCTACGGGTCATTGTCCGACCAAGATGTAATAAAAAAACGTTCCGATGCGATTATTTTCTTACCTAGATTTTCTGTTGCCAAGATCACGAATAGAATTGTGTAAGACATTGTCTTGAATGTTTTAAAGAAGTCTAGAATGTCAGGCTTATTTATTACATCTAGAAATATTAGATTTTTATTAATTTACTAACATTTCTTGTGATTCTTCGTAAGCTTGAAAAAGCTTCTGTTAGGATATGATTCACGACAATAGTCGAATTCTAATTTTAACCCACAACCGCTAGTTCGGTAGTCCGTACCCTTAACCATTAGGCTATTGTCGCTTCGAAGTTATTAAAAATCTTAAAACTATATTATGTATAGTAACACCGTCAAATACGATGCCTAATAATAACTCTCAGTTTATTTTGAAGTTCTAATTTTACCGTAGGTGGCGTTGTTATAGAGGACCATAAAAGTTGAAATACGGCGTCGAATAAATATTACTAAGTTAAAACAGACTGTCGTAAGGAAGACTGCGCGGAGACAAGCAACAATATATTGCCTCATTTTTTCAAAAGCAACTGCACGTGTTCCTACAGTGAAAGCTCACAATTGTCACCTTAAATTTTTTCAAATAGGAATGAACACAGCTTCGCTGCAGTGAAATTTGCTTCCATCATAAGCTTGCCCTTTCCCACTAGTGACGTCACAGTACCCCATACATCGCTATCAGCCGTCACATCTGAACTTCGTTACGCATATCCTCTTGCACACAACCCATCCACACACACAATTCTTCTGATTTGGTTTTATTTTTTAGACGAGATAACTGTTATTAAACGACTTGGAATTAGACGTTTTAATAAAATGATTAATCAATATTTGTACTTAATTGTAAATTAAAATATGCTCTGTCTTGCAATAAGTCCGAAAATCCTTTAAAGTAACTTCGGTGGGGGAGTCTTTTGTTATAAAACGAAGGGTGCAGATATGCGTGTTGAAGGGTGCACATTGAGGTATGCCTTATGGATTTTATTGCAAAAATCGATGTCACAAAAACTATTTGTATGGAAGAACATGAATCAATTTCATCATTATAAGTTATTTTGTATCGAACACGTAACGTATGAATCAATTAAAAAATCTGAACATAACGTTGGCAAATAGTTCTAAGTACTTCTGCTTATTAAACAGTGATGCTTAGTTCCGCTTCTGACTCAACCTATGTTCGATGCTTCGCTTACATCATCTAAAAATTCTGGCAATGCCACAAAAAAGGGGCCGGCAGTTTTAACTAAAGTATACCGAAGTGTCAAGATTGTGTCGTCGCAACGGCGCATCGGAGTGCGCGCGCAACTCCGCAAGCCCGGCTCTATCGAATGGGCCAGTCATTTTCCTAACCTCAAAAACGATCTACCTCTAAAACAGCTGATAATACGCGTCCTACAAACAAAACGTATTTAATTAAAACACGACAAAACCGACGCACGACACGTCTAGACACGGTGGAAGCCGTTACGAAATTGTTTAAATTTAGAATCGCCGGCTTTGTTTTTTTTTCGTATGTTTCGATTTACAGTTTTCTCGCGTCCATTCAGTTTTCAGCCAGTACGTGCTGTGTGAATACGTTCTTTTTGCGATTTTATTTTACCTTTAAAATTCCATATTGTTTTTATAGGTTACATTTTATGCATTATGTTAGAATTTTGTGTGTATACGTGTGATTGAGTTTGAACAATATGAACTATGATATTATTAAGTGAATTATATGAATAGTGTTGTGATAAACAATTTTGTACAATGGAGGAGTATGACTACGATTTTGCCTACGAGTGCCGGGTCTGTATCTGCTGCATGCAATATATTCATACTTTACAATTATTTAGCAGAAAATCTCTTTACAAAGAAAATGTTGCAATGTTAGACTTCGTCATGAAATAAATCTTATTTCATGACGATGATGATTTATTCTAAATTTAAATTATTTACTGGTATTTTATTATACGTATAAATAAAAATATCTTTTATAATTAAAAAAAATATTAGCGTATATTGGATTTTATGAAAATATCAATTTAATTAAAATTTTATATAAAACAAATGTTAAAAGTTTTCCATTGTTACAATTCCCAATATACTTTTTAATTATGGAAATTTTAATGCAAAGAGTTTCTATATTTGATGGTATTCCTTTTGTGTTGAATTATTATTCCGGTCACGTATTTTTATATGAACATTGAATTATAAATTCGTACTGTCTGTACTGTCTCTTAGTTTGTTTTTAGATATTGATTTTATATTAGATAATAAAAAAAACGTATTTTTTTCAATCACTTGAGACTAGAAAAAACTAGATATAGGATTTACAAAATGAAATTGTCTAATTTAAAAAAAAAGTAAAAAAAAAATCAAAAAGTCTATACAGAGTTTTTAAATGAAATTGACTGTTTCGCTTGAATTATTTATACGGTTGCAATCCAAAAGCGGCCGTATGCTTTACAAACCTGAATTATATTAAACCAAACCAGTTTGGGTTGAGCCATACAAGTAGACATGTAAATATATACGCATTTTAAATGTTGTTTGTCCAGTCACAAACGAGATGTACTGATTTCTTTCCTTATAAGTATCTGTCAAAGTTAGATAACAACAACGATTGGGGGCACGGCCACGCCCCCTAATATTCTCACTGTAGAAGAGTTCAGTTGTAACTGATAACTTAATGGATATAAGAAAGAGTTTTAATTATGACTATAAATACGACAGGTCGGTTTTAACACATTAAGTGTTCCTCTGGAATTAGGAATGATCATCGACGTCCATTATTACCTCGTGACCCCACTCTCGATAAAACAGCAGTTAGCGATAGAACCTTGACTACTATCACCAATGTTATAGATAAAATAATCTTTATAATATCATAATTATTTCTATTATAGCGGCTCGTGGAGGCAATGGCACCGAGATCGGCGAGATCTTTCCGCCAAGAATTCAATATGCAGGATGTAGCAACCACTGAACATACGTACACAACCTACACTACTGAAAAGTAAGTACCCAATTGTTTTATGATTCCAACACGCTGTGTCGAACCTTTTGTGAGTTATTAATTGTCCTGTTATGTTTCAAATACGTATTTCCTCAAAACAGATATGTTAGAACATCTCATTCGACGGAATTCGACGGCCAAGGACCGGTCAAATCAATGGCCAATGGCAAATTAAACTCGCCTAATTACGCCACAAAAACAATTATAACTGAAGAAGAAAGACCCGATGTGAGGAAGCTCAAACGGGTGCACAAAATGTACGAAGGTCCAAATATAATTGAATCACGAGGTATTATTCACCCCGAAACAAGAGAAATACTAACAGTAGGTCAAGCCATTAGTATGAGAATCCTCGATGTTCGCACGGGACGACTTCTCTCTTCACCCGAAACGAAACAAACAATGACTATAGAACAAGCCGCACAAGAAGGTCTCATTGACCCCAAACTTGCCGCGAGGCTCACCGGACCTTGTGGTATGACTGAAGATGGCAACGAAGTAACTCTCTTGGAAGCAATACAAAGAGAACTCTATGATGCAGAACAAGGTCTATCGGATCCAGCGGAAAAAAGAATAAAGGTAACTGTCGAAGGCGAAAAAAGCACTACACAAGGAATGAGTATTTCGGATGCATTAAATCAAGGTCAGGTGGATTTGCAAAGAGGCCTTTACAGACTACCAAATGGTACTTACATTACGATAGCGGAAGCGTACCAACGAGGCTTCCTGATCTACAATGAGATTATCAAAATTAAATCTAGCGCTTTGTCTCTAAGCGATGCGATTAGTCAAGACTTAGTAGATAACAATGGATGGATATTGGACAGGAATTCGGGCGATAGATTCCAATTAGATGTTGCCATTCGAAACGAACTAATTAATACCGACTTTAGAGAGATAGTTGATCATAAAAATGACACAAAAATAACGCTTGCTGAAGCTATAGAGAAAAATATAATTAACACGAAACATTCAAAATATATTCACAACGTAACAAAAGAAAAATTGAGTTTCAAAGATGCTGCCAGTAAACGTTATATCTCTAAACCTATGACTCTTAAGGATGTCTGTGATAATAATTTAATGACAAACGATGGTAAGATTTTATCACCAGCTAATAGAGCACCCCTTAATATTTTGGAAGCTATTTCTGCGGGAGTCCTCGACAGTGACAATGTGAAGTGTATTTCTAATACGACAACAGGACAACTTTTAACTTTGTCTGAAGCCTTAGGCGCTCGCATCATTTTACCCGACAACAAATTCAGAGATAATTTAACAGGCGAAATTTGTACTATACCCGAAGCAGTAGATCGTGGTCTTATCACCTCTGTTTCGCAAAGGTCTATCTTTGATATTGATGGATTTAGGGATCCGAAAACCGGAGAATTCGTTTCATTTAATACTGCCTTAAGTAAGGGTAATTTAAAATATGTTAACGGTGAGACCTTCCTTAGATCCGAAAGCGGTGATTTTGTATATCTCGAAGACTGCACTAAAGTATCAATTATTCGTCCTGAAGTTTTAGAAATGTTCAATCGTAAAATAGGTATTTTCGAAAGCGGTAAGGAACTTTCTGTTTTAGACACTGTTTTCAAAAACATATTAGACCCTAAAACCGGTAATTTACTTGACGCTACAACTAAGAAACCTATACCGTTCAACAAAGCTGTAGAAATTAATATGATTACACCGGAAGGTGCCGCTTTACTGAACTCGCTTCTAAATATTACTCTTACTCTGCAAACTGTTACAAAAACGGTCAAAAGATACGTTACGGTTACTAACACCAACACACCACATATGTCTGACTCTATAGTCACCTTCACTGAAGCTATTCAACGTGGCCTTATAGATGAAAATACTCAAACGTTTACAGATCCTACAACAGGAACTATCTTTCCCATACAGCAAGCACTCGATGAAGGTTTGCTAGGAGTAGAAAAGAACGAGCCCCGTGTTGCCCGTCTTTCTGATCGAGTGAGCAAAAAAGATTTAGTCCCCGGTCAAGTTGTAGAATTAAAAATTACAAAGAAATCCTTCATTAAAGATCTTCCTCCAAGTCCAGAAAGCAAATTGGAAAATGATTCTAGGCCTGAAACTATTAAAAGCCCGGAACATGTAAGACCAACATTCCAGCCTCACCATGGTACAACTCATGAAATTAAAACAGTAACGTCTAAATCTGCATCTTTCGAACCTACAGTCACTTCTCTTACTATCAAAAAGAATACAATAGAGCTGCCTAATGGTGGGTGGTCTCTGAAAGAAGCAATTCAACAAAATCTTTTTAATCCTTCCACAGGTATGTTTGTCATTCCCGGTACCGACAGAGTTCTAGACTTAGAGGAAGCTTTAAACCTGAACATTATAAATCCAGAATCCGCTAAGGTAGTTGACCCTAAAACCAAAAAAGAACTTTCTTTACACAAAGCAATCACCTTACGCATCCTTGACTCCACAGGTCGGTATAAATACTTAACAGAAATCTTAACAATGAAAGAAGCTATTGAGCGTAAATTAGTTATCTTAACACAATTGACTCAGTCTACATCGGTTCATAAAGTCATTACAATAACGTCTATGGCTGGTATGCCTGATAAAATGGAGATATCTGAACTAGGACAAAATGTCGATACGGAGGAACAATCAGCCTTAGAACCGGTACAGGTTATACCCGGCGTCATATTTGATCCTGCAACCGCTCTTACCATTTCCACGACCTCGGGAATATCGGAAAACATTTTAGAAGCAGTGGAACGTGGTATGGTACCGTCAAATTCAGTAAAAGTCTTAGACCCAAATAATGGACAAATGATTTCTTTAAAACAAGCTTTTGGTAAGGGCATAATTGACCAACGAACTGGGGAATATAAAGACATGTCTGGTAAAAAAATCACCTTAGCTGATGCGACCAAAGTTGGTCTTATAGCCGTTGTTGGGGCTCCGTTGGTTGCGGCTTCTAAAGTGATTCAAGTTGTTAAGAATACAATGGTAAAAGATCCTAGAACAGGGGAAGATCTGCCTATGGAAGTGGCGTACGAAAGAGGACTTGTTGACGATTTGACATATAAGAAATATGAAGATTCTTTGAAAGATAAATCTATCTCACCAACACCAAGAGTTGAATTATCGAGTGATCGTGAAATTTACGAAAGAGGTGTAATTGATCAAAATGTACAAGAAAAAACCCAAACGACGTCAATGACAACCACTACTACAGTGTCGCAAATAGTTACAACTACAATATTGGACCCTAAAAGTGGTGAAACTCTCTCTGTCCAAGAAGCGTATGAGAGAGGATTGGTTGACTCTTCTTCATACAAGAAATACAGAGATTCGTTGAAAGATGTTTCACCAGACAAAACATTTTTAGAAAAAGAGAAATTGTTCACGAATAAAAGTACATCAGCACCACAAAAATCAATGTCTGTTGGAGCAGCTGTGTCTGAAGGGTTTATAACAGTGGAATCAATACAAAATAGTTTATTAGCAGACACAGTCGGCAAACAATTCTTACCGGCTAAATCGGTAAAGCCTTCCGCAGGAAATGTTATAGAAATTGACGAGAAGACCTTAACTAAGACACCTAAGTATAAAGTTAAAGCCATAAAAGAAAATGCTAGTGATGCATCAGACTCAAAACCAATTGTACTGTCTAAACTTAGAAAACGAGTTATTAGCTCCTCGATAGCTCTTGAAAAAGGATTAATAGATCAAAATACAGCTGACATTCTAAATTCTGTTAAACTGTACAAAGATAAAAATGGCATGCCGATCAATCTAAAAACAGCGATAGAAACAGGACTTGTTGACCAAAATAAAGGAAAAATTACGGATCCAGTTCACGGTTATAGCTATACGATTAAAGAAGCCATCAAGAGAGGGATATTAGATGAAGAATGTCAAGACGAAGTATTAATTCCTATTGCTAAAAGTTTGACGTTAACCGAGGTAATGGAACAAGGGTTATGGGATGATACTTCTAAAAAAATTGTTCATCCCGAAACAGGTAGTCTTTTGACTTTGCGTGAAGCTATTATTTGTGATATCATTGATCCTCTATCTGCAGTGCAAGTAGCACCGGGCAAGCTCATTACTCTTGAAGAAGCTATTGAAAAGGACGTAATCGATACAGATAAAAACATTGTAAAAACCAATCGAGGTATTTTAGACTTAGTATCAGCGGTTAACGCAGATATCTTCCCGGAAATTAAAGACAAACCACTGGAAAACATACCTTTAGCAGGAATGACCCTTGCAGTGGCAATTAAACGCGGAATAATCAATCCTAAAAAAGGTGAAATGAAGCATCCACTTACGGGTAAAATCATTCCAATAGACGATGCAATTGAGAAAGATTTATTAATGGGAATTCCTTACCCACAATCATCTAATACAATACCACTAAAGGATGCTATTGCAAAAGGTTACGTCGACCTATCTGATTATACTTTCACTAATCCAACCACAAAGGAAGTTATGACAGTGGATGAAGCAATGGCCCAAGGTTTGTTGGCTGTCAAACTTGATCCTGAAATAGTAGACACTACTGGAATCGTAACCACTATTACAGAAACGTATACATCTCAGCACACGGTTACAACTAAAATGGTCGAGCTCCTTGCTGACTATGTGTTGCTGAGCGCTAATGAAGTACAGAACACAAAAACTGGGGAAATCATTTCCATGGACGAGGCTCGAAGAAAAGGTATAGTGAGAGATGAACAGACAAATAAAGAACAGTTCATCACTAGTGACACCAATATAAGTTTCAATGATGCCATTAGGTTGGGATACATAGATTTGGAAAAAGGAACCTTCACGCATCCTACAACTAGAGAAACTATTACCGTTACCGAAGCGGTTACCAGTGGTTTGCTAAATACTGAAATTCAATCTCTGGCTGCACCAGAAACAAAAACTAAAGATTACGAGATGCTCGATCTCAACGAAGCCTTTGAACTTTTATTCGATGAAAAAACCCAAAAATTCAGGGATCCGAAGTCTCCGAAAAAAGTTATGACGTTTAAAGAGGCTCTCGAAAGAAAAGTAATAAATCCTGACTCTGTTATATATCAAATGGGTTCAGATAAATCTATTACTCTGCAAGAAGCTCTAAATACAGGTGTTCTAGACAGCAAGAGTGGGAAGCTTAAAGAGCCTAATACTGGTAGATCGCTAGATGTTAAGAAAGCAGCTAAAATGGGATTACTAGCTGTCGTTGCAGCACCAGTGTTAGCTGGGATGGCAGTTGTACAAGGAGCAAAGGTAGTCACAAGTAAGGTTACATCATCTAAACAAAAGATAGAAGAAAAAGATAACGTTCCAACAATTGCCACTAAGTCAACACCTGGAAAAGATAAAAGTAAAGATGTCGATTTGGTCACATCTAAACAAATAGTGGATGACAAAGATAAAAATAAAACTAAGGATAAACTCTCTGTGGATGAAGTACAAGAATCTATCACAAATAAAGAAAATCAAATTTTAAGTCAACTTAAAGATAAAAAGCAAAGCAAACCGCTTTTGGAAAAACCAGAAGATCAGCCAAAATCAAACGAGACGTCACCTAAGGAAAAATTGACTCCATTGGCTTCATCCCAGAACTTCTTAGAACAAGAAGTAGCAAAGTTAAATGAAGAAAAATTTACAGGTAGTTATGAAGTAAAATCTGGCAAAGAAGACAACGAAGAAAGCGAACCTGGTTTGAACGTAGATAAACCAATAGAACAAGCACCCAAGGTGCCATTGAAGCCAAAAGATAGTGGAAATATTCAAAGTGACGTTAAAAAGACTTCACCAAATGACTTACGTCCTACAGATGATATAAAGCCAGACGTTTCACACCAAAAAGACATTGTAATATCAGAGGGCAAGAAATCTGTAAGTGATAACATTTCTGTTACCTACGATAGTCATGAAAGAGTTATCAAGGGTCAAACTACGACTATCACTGAATTACCAACCACTGAAGATATTACTGTAATTAATAGGACTGTTTCAATTAGCAAACCAACTGAGCAAATTAGTGAACATAGCAGCACCGATGTAACAACCATAACTAAAGTCACAACAATTGAAATGAGCCAAAAACAATCTTCAACCTCAATGGTCACTAACACGGTGAGTGTATCTTCTAAAGTTTACAAAGATGCTTTTGAAGATAGTAACGACGATCAAGTTGATACGGTAGTAATACAAGAAATAACTGAAGATGAAGACGTAAAACCTCACGGTCTTTCCCAAGATGATAAAAAGAAAGAAAGTCCTGAAGGTATTAAAATAACTGATTTGGCCGAATTGAACAAATGCGACCAACCTCTTGAAGTAGCGACAGGAATAGTATATGACCCTAAAACAAAGACCGTCATTTCACTCACGTCTGGTTCGTCTGAAGACATTGCAACCGCAGTTAATAAAGGCACTATTTCGACCGAATCTGTTAAATTGTTAGAACCAGTAACAGGTAAAGAAATGACATTACAAGAAGCGATTGAAAACGGTATCGTAGACCGGAAAACCGGACAATTCAAAGACAAAACTGGAAAAATCATGAATATTAGCCAAGCAGCTCAAATCGGCTTAATAGCAGTTGTTGGAGCGCCTGTTCTAGCGGCGGCTAAATTGATTGATGTCGTCAGAAATGCAGTTACTTCTGACGATAAAGACGACCGCAATAAAACAGTTTCTGAATCTAGTTTAGTATCGGTGACGAGTCTCTCTCAAAAACCAAATACTGACGGAAGCGAACAGAAAATCAAGTATCAAGATGTTAGTGAAAGAAATAAGATGCCAGGTCAAGACACGCCTCTAACAAGTTCTCCACAGCTAATTAAAATGGTCGAAAATGAATTACTAGGCGCGGAAAATGTACCTTACACACCACAAGATACAAAAACTATCTCTGCCACGTTTATCGACGCTGAAAAACAGCCGCTTAGGGATTTGGATGAAATTACAGAACAAAATGTAACAAAGGTTAAACCGGAACCAGTTAAAGTACTTTACGAAAATATTCCTTTAATCGATGCTATTATGGAAGGTAAAATCGAGCCTAAAGTATGTAGAATTATAATAAACGGTGTTGAGTCACCACTTACCGTACAAGATTCATTAGAACAGGAACAAATTAGTAGGTTTACTCCGGTTGATGTAATTTCTAAGAACTGCGTTATCGTAAAAGAATCTAAACCAAAATATAGTATTGCAATTTCACAAAAGCTAACTCCCGAGGAATTGTCCGAAATGGGAGTTTATGATATTGAAAAACAAACATTTTTGAATCCTGAAACAGGCAGTAAGCTTAGTTTCGAAGAACTCGTTTACGGCTTGCACATTTTTGATCCGGCTACCATTTTAGTTAAAGATTTGGGTTCCAAATCCGATAGCTACGTTCCTTTTGATGAAGCTATTTCTAGGCACATTATTGACAAAAATACGGGTCACATGGTACATCCCAAAACAGGAAAGCGCGTGTCGTTTTGGGAGTGTGTCCAAATAGGTTGGATAGTTGAACAGCCTGAAGACGTTTCGGTAACAGAGCAAATAACAATAGAAACTGCTTTTGAAAAAGGTTTATATAATCCAAAAACTGGGGAGATCAAAGACATTAATACAGGTAAATTAATTCCGATTGGCGAAGCAGTTGAAAAATGCATAATTGATCATGAATCTTTGTCAATAAAATTACCTCGTACAAACGAAAGCATAACATTGTCGGATGCAATTGATCGGGGCATCGTTGAGATACATGAAGGTGTAATCACTATAATAGAAACTCGCGAAACTATTGAAGTGTCCATTGCTATACAACGCGGAATTATAACTATTACCCGACGGCCTATATCTATTGAAGCAGCTATCGTAAACGATATGTACGAACCGATATCGGGTAAAATAAAAGACGCGGTCACTGAACAATTAGTTTCTGTAGAAGATGCTGTCGATAGAAACATTGTTCATCCAACAATATCTGAAATTAAGGACACGGCGTTAGAAAAATTCATTCCTCTTTCAGAAGCTCTTGATAGTAAATTAGTTGATCCCGAGACTGGAAAATATAAAGATAAAAAGACTGGTAAAGACATTCCATTAGACGATGCTTTGAGAAAAGGTCTTATCTCAACAAAAGATGTAACGTTTTCATTATTCGATGTTATAGAATTAGGTTATTATTCTCCAGACACTGGCAAGATCTTAAATCCGAAGTCAGGTCAAATAGTTACCGTGAAAGAAGCTATCGATATAAGTCTAGTTGATCCGTCGGACGTAAAAATTAAGGACGATAAGTCTGAAGCGGTTATACCATTCAAACAAGCTGTAACTTCTGGCCTGATAGATTTGAAAGAAGGTATAATGACCAGCCCTGTTTCCAATCTTAAAGATGCATGTGAAAAAGGTTATCTATTAAGCGATAAGAAACCAATGACATTACAAGAAGGGTTAGTTCAAGGTTATTATGATCCAGACACAGGTCTTTTGACTATTAATAACGTAACAATGACACTAGATGACGCTATAAAGATAGGCAACATCAATCCCGAGGCGTTGACGTTCAGGGATTCGGCATCCGGAGAAATTATTACACTATCTGATGCTATTAAAGCAGGTATTATTGATTCGAAAGAAGGCAAAGTAAGGGATCCCGTACAAGGCGATAAAATATCACTCACCGATGCTTCAGAACGCGGTTTAATTGTTCCTGCGAAACGTAAACTTAGCCTACCAGAGGCAGTATTCAAAGGTTTCTACGATGCTAAGACTGGTAAATTTTTGCATCCCCAATTAAAAGATAAAATACCAACTGATAGGGCAATTAAAAAGCGTATGTTAGATCCACAGTCGACACTAGTGCACATTGGTGGTAAGGTCATACCGTTTGAATTCGCTGTTGATAAAGGTATCGTGGACGGCAGAACAGGTAGTATCATGCTAGGTGATGAAAGAGTAGACTTCCGCGAAGCTTTCGAAAGAGGTATTTTAGTTGAAGTAAGAAAGCCATTATCTCTAATTGAAGCGCTTGAGAAGGGTGTGTACAATGAAATAACTGGACTATTTATGGACCCACAAAGCGGCAAGAAGTATACTTTAGCTGAAGCTATTAAAATGAGCCTTATTGATCCTCATTCAGTGCATATACAAGATAACAGGTTAGGAAAATGGGATAAGATCACTCTAACAGAATCTATGGAAACAGGAGTCATTGATAATAAAACGGGCAAGATAAGAAACATTAATAATGAGAATGAGGAAATAAGTTTACGGAAAGCATTCGAAATAGGTCTGCTAGTAGACAGCAAGGCTCCAATTAGTCTTCAAAGAGCATTACATCAGGGCTTGTATGACGATAGTACAGGGAAATTCATCGATCCGGCAACAAGTCGCAAAATAACTTTACACGAGGCAATAAGACGATCTATTATAAGTTCAAAATATCTTTGCTATTTCGATAAGAAATCGGAAAAACCTCTAACGTTAGCGGATTGCTGTCGCAGTGAAATTGTCGATAGGCGAAGTGGTAAATTCATTGAACCCGGTTCTGACGTCCAAATACCTTTATCTGAAGCTATGAGCTTAGGCCTCATCGTTGACATCGAAAGTGCAGGATTTAGCTTATACGAAACATTAGCCATGAATATGTATAACATAACAGAGTTAATCTTCGTACACCCCGTTACGGAAAGGAAAATCACACTTAAAACAGCTATTGCCGAAGAACTTGTTAATCCAGAAATGTCCCTCGTCAAAAATATACCTTCAAGTAAATACGTTAAACTAACTGAAGCTATTCAAACTGGTATCATTGATGACAATAACAGTGTTTATATTTTGCCAAACGGTAACCAAATCAATTTACTTGACGCCAAACATCGCGGACTCATTGTAAATTCAAAGAAACATCTAAGTCTCGAGGAAATTATTAAAAATGGATTATTTAGAGCGGACAATGGTAAAATTGTCGACCCGAGCACAAACGAGTTTGTCGATATAAACAAAGCTATTGAAATTAATCTTATTAACCCTGAACTGACAGTTGTGAAAGATAGTTTCACGAACAAATTTAAACCACTACTTGCTGCGATACAACACGGTGACGTAGATGTTACTAAAGGTAGGGTTCTGGACACTAAAGCAAAGAAAACGTACAGCTTAGATATTGCGTTTGATAAAGGTCTTCTCGTTACTGTAACTCAACCTTTGACGTCACAAACTATTACAAGACGTTACGTGACTGACTCATCGGCCTTAAATGAGCCGGTACTCAGAGAGTTCACATTAGATGAAGCAATTAAATATGAATTCATTGATCCTAAAACTGCTTTAATAAAAGATCCTCATAAAAATAAATACATTCCACTACAGTTAGGTATTAGTGAGGGAATTATTGATACGAATTTGAAAGGCTCCTTTGATACACAAACTGGAAGGTCTCGTACATTATGTTTTGCTTTCGAAAACGGCGTAATAGTTTACGTTCGGGAACCTCTTACGTTTGAGCAAGCGTTAGAATATGGTCATCTCAATCTGACAACCGCTCGGTTTACTGATCCACATTCCAAAGAAGTATTAACAGTAAAGGATGCAGCCACTTTGGGTTACATCGATTCAGACACTGCGCTGATTAAGGATAATCTCAAAAAGAGACTGGTAAAATTACCTGAAGCCTTCCGTAAAGGCCTCATGGACGCTGAAAAGGGTAACATATTGGATACAGAAACATCTAAACTTAACACATTGTCTGCGGCTATCGAAAGTGGCCTGCTAATGACACCCAAAAAGAGCTTTACTTTGATTGAAACGTTGAATTTCGGTATTTACAATCCGACGACGGGTGCTTTGAACGATCCATTTATAACCACGAGTGTGATAGATAGGAAGAGACTAACATTAGGCGAAGCTATCCAACAAGGCATAGTTGATCCGTCGAGCACCGTCGTTAAGGAACCGGAGACAGGAAAGATTTGGCCATTGACTCAAGCGATCGAACAGCAATTGATAAATCCAGTCGAAGGCAGACTGATAACTGATCCAGAGAAAGGGACGAGTATCGATTTAGTGAAAGCCTTAAAGAAGGGACTGTTACTGCCAGCTGAAACCAGGGTAAGTTTTACTGTATTTATTACGTGCTTTTGTCAAGCAATGGGCTTTTATTTCCTTTTCACTATTAGACTGTCTATCTTAACTTAAGCGTTTGGCTACAATGGCATGGCACGACACTTGTCAGACCAACAGTGTCGCGGACTATCTGGGGTTTAGGCAGTTTTAGTTTGGTTACAGTTATCTTTATAAATAACGTTGCAATCATTGTTTAGTTGCAACATCAATTATCTTTTGTAAAAGGAAAGTTTTTTTTAACTTTTTATGAAATAGTAGCTATGTAAAGCACATTTGAACACCCTGTACTTTTGGAATTATACAAATGACAATTTATAGCATGACACAATTTAAAATCACGAAATGCAATAGATTTCATTTTACCAGTAGATTCCAAAAATAGGCTGAGGAGAATTTATATTTTAAGTAGTGAAAATACATTGTCTTGTGTTGTCCTTAGTTGCTTAAGTCGTGGTTATATTATTACGATTATCAGTTTTCAAAAAAAAAAACAAGTTTTATCAGTATATCAAAAAGAATCTAATATTTGAGGTAATTTTAATATGACGACACTTCCTTCTAACACGTTGGGTGTCACTGAAACTCCTGTCGTGTTCATTTCGTGACAGAAATGATTGCAGGCGGAATGTGGAAAATGTGAGAACTGATAATTGTAATAGAAAATGCGCCTTGACACATTAGTAATAAGGCTCGATGTATGTTGTTTTTTATTTCCAGCCGTTGCCTGCGATGCTAAACAGCCCTTTTGAGCTATATCGTGAATGCTTGCAATTGAGGGATCATATTAACGACGATTCGAACCATCAACGTTTCGCCAAATATCTAACACCATTCATAATGTGCTAAGAATACGATTGACTATGATACCCGTTTATATCGCTTTATTGTTTGCTTACTTCATATAAAACCAGCGGAATATGACAGCTGGAACATTTGAATTTTCATATCCTCTTATTTTTTTTAATGTAGTCCAGAATACTCATTCCTTGGACTCGTATTTGGAATGCATGAAGTAAATGTTAAGGCAACCGCGACTTCACAATATTCACGAAACGGTAAATCGTTACCAACAAACACAACACATAAGGTAGTATCTCTCATTCATATACGTCTATGTAAATATCCGTCTAAGTGAGGTTTTATTTCATTTATTTTTTACATTACAAAATGAAATAACATCTCATTGCAAATAAATTAAATGTAAATTCTTATACATTACGATCTCTGTGTAAAACACGTGTACATTCCAACACTATCCTACTCTTCGACTTGAAAAGTTTCAAATTTGTTTTTTCCAAGTTTCAGATTTCCAAAAGGTATATTGTTTTTCTATACTATTGATAACAATTAACGTTTATTAATACAATGATCATACTCATTACAAAGGAGCTTTCTTTGTTCTTCATACAAATGTCGGTGATATCTTGACAACACGTTCCATGCCACGATGCCACGGCATTGAACGTGTTAACTTTTGGCATTTGTCACAGCTTGCATGGGCCGCTT
Source organism: Papilio gigon (assembly GCA_027563995.1). NCBI lineage: Eukaryota > Metazoa > Arthropoda > Insecta > Lepidoptera > Papilionidae > Papilio > Papilio gigon. The sequence goes on along the minus strand of JAODUI010000019.1, from coordinate 3,334,668 downwards.
TACCGCACGTGTCTTATATGTACGCAACGATGTGACAGGTTGTGTTCCGTCATCAACGCTGTTGTTTATCGCCGCCGTGTCTTCTTCCTTCATCTGGATCGATCTCTTCGCTTCATCGTATTTTTTTATATTCGCTTCTTGCAGGTTCTTTGTCTTCTCGATCTCTCTATCTTTGTAATTTAATTATTACATTGTCGAATTTACTTTGTAATTATTCACTTTGTAAATGCACATATTTATATTGCAAATGTAAATTATGTACAGACCGCACTACAATATGTAGATACTGGTATTGTAAGGTAGCCGAGTAGCTATAGAATTGCATCTGTCAAAGTTGGTCCTTCGAGACAGGTGATTTTATGAACAAATAATAATTTAATTTCTTTCGACGTTCAGCAAGCGGTGGAGGAAAAGTACAGGCTATGCGATGATACATTGTCCAAGTTGCTGGAATGGATCGCGATGGTGGAGGAGAGGTTGGCCAACCAGGAGCCCGTTAAAGAGAACATGGACGAACTCCGCAACCAAATTAATGTGTTAAAGGTAAGCTTGTGAAACCGAGAATCCATTGAAATAATAAAATGATTTGTGGCTAACATTTTTATATGATTTTAGATGATCAAAGACGACTTGGAAAATCATCAGCGCCAAGTGTCAGCTTGCGCGGATCAGGCTAAACAACTACTTGCGTCCGGTGGCGACGTGTTGGCTCCACATGAGGTGATTTATTTCATTTCCTTAATGTGGCTGATTAGTTACTTGAATAGCGCGTACTAAATCAAAGTATCATTTCAGGTGGCAGCCCTTGAACGAGGCGTGCGTCAACTGAAACAGAGATTCGATAGAAGCACGGAGCGATGCGACAAGATGTTGAGAAGACTGGCCGCTGCCAGGGATGAGCTTGGCAAATTCACGTATGATACCATTATAAAATTACTTTTTTTAGCTGTGTTAGGAACCAACTTACATTGACTAAAGCAAAACCCTGATTGTATTTTATTCAGAATGTAATAAGAACCCGATTACAATAGACTGTACTATGATTCGTTCGTTGGCTCTTCAAGCTGGATATGAAATGTAACTATCTTTCTAGGAATGAACTGAACACCTTCGAGTCGTGGATCGACGGTGCGTACCGTAACTTAGAGGACAAGGAAGCGGCTCTCTCCAACCTCGACAACCTGCCCGCGCACAGCGAGGAGGTGCGCGAATTCGTGTCCGACGTGATCGCGCACCAGGCGGACCTTAGATTTATCACCATGGCCGCGCAGAAATTTATTGATGAGAGCAAGGTTCGTATCATAATAAATTGCTTAGTTCCTAAGTAAAAAAAAAACGATGATCTTTGTTCTTTGCAAGTTCTGATAATTGTGACTGTGGTTGTTCCCCTACCATCCTCAAGTCATTTTTTTTTAAATACCATCCTATGTTTTCTAGGAATTCGTGAGCCTAGTGAACGAGCAACGCGCGTCTCTAGAATCCCGCTCTGCGCCACTGTCAGCCCGCGGGGAACAAGTTCGTGACGCGGCAGGGTCTGCGAGGCGAAGGCATGGCGAGCTGGCAGCGCGAGCGCAGCGCCTGCTCGACAGACTGCGCAGTGCGCACGCCGCGCTGCAGCGACACCGCGCAGCTCTGCAGCGTGCCCAGCAGTGGTTGCAAGACGTAAGTTGAACTAAGTTATAAATGATATAACATTTTAACTATAAAATATGTAAAACTGAAACAAGCATAGGTAACCTAGACATAAAGCATTATATTTACTTGTGTACAGCTGGAGCCGCAAGTACGAATCGCGCTGGAGGAGGGCGTGGGCGGCGAGCCCCGAGCTGTCGAGGCGCAGTTACAGCGCGTCAAGGCGTTGCACAACGAGATATTATCTCAAGGACGGCTGGTCGACAACTCTAAAGAGGTGAAAATATATGTCCCTCTCTTTTGCACTTTCTTCAAAGCTATCACATAAGTCGGTGAGGTGCTCGAAGGACCAAGTTTGAAGCAAAGAGAAAGCACTACTTATGTCAATTTACTAATCTTAAATACACGTAATAACGTTCTATTTTATATTCCAGGCGTGTGAACAGCTCTTGACCAGTCTGGAAGGCAACATAACCCCATCCGAGGCCCGTCAATTAGAGACCCCGGTGCAGCAGCTAGTATCTCGCGTGGCCGAGCTGAGCGCGGCGGTGGCTGCGCGCTGCGCGGACCTCGAGGCCGCGTTGCTGCACTGCCAGGGCCTGCAGGACGCCGCAGAGGCGCAGGCCAACTGGCTGGCACAAGCTGAGAACGCTTTCAAGTCAGTGCTACATATTACTATTACATGAAGCCTACTCCTTAGGACTTTTTTCATTATCACAAGAGCTTTTTCTTACTTTCCTTGTGTTAAAAAATTCAATTATCTTCTATAGGAGTCAACAGAAACCTGCCTCATTAATTCGCGAACGTCTCGACGAGCAAGTCCGTGAACAGCGTCTCGCGCACGGCGAGGCGGAGGCCCGGCGCGCCACGCTGGCCAAGCTGCTCGCGGGTGCGAGGGAGGCTGCGCGAGCGCCCTCTAACCCCAGGATCGCTAAGAAGCTGGAGCAAAGGGCTGAAGATATCTATGCTCGGTAAAATTCCCCTTATTTGTGAAATCGGTCATAAATTTGCCTACTTTTATAGCCATACAAAGGTTTTGCCAATAGCTGAAACTGTAGTTTGAAATAATGAAAATAAATTATAATACCATAACAAGCTATTGTAGAATTGATTCGTCCGTTATAAAATATTGATAAATGACCGCTATTTGAACATAACAAAAAATTATTTATTGTGTTTTGTAAATGATGAATTTTTGAATTATCTCATACAGAAAGTATTAACGTGAGGCATCAACCTTTTTAACAAAATAACAATAAGGAAAGGGTCGGCCAAGTCTTCTGGAAATATTTAGAACTCTTCCTTGAGATGCTTTTGCAAATTACTTTTGTTGTAAAAGTAATGCACAATCACCTTTTCTTCAAAACTATGACGACATAAATGTTAGAAATGATTTTATTCGTAAAAGGATTTTTCACTTGACTTGTTTGTTGACAGTGTTCACCTGTCTGAGCTAGCAACAGAGATAACACGGTCGTATATTTTGGAATGGACAATGCAACCTCCTTTGTATTTGTAGAACTATCTTAAACGGTATTCGAAATTCGAAACTAAAAAATAAAATTAAGGTGACCAGCATTATAGGTCAGTTGTAAACTAGGTGTGTTTATCAAAAGGTCAAAACGATGTTAATTATCTGACCTTCGTTTAAACACCGCTTGCATTCGCTTTTATCCTGATCACTGTCGGGGGAGACATTACGTGGTACAGAGAATAAATCGACCTAATGGAGTTAAATGCTCTAATCTAAGATTAAATAAAAGCAAAAAAACATCTCAACTTATTACTTATTAAATGAAAAGTATTTAAATATGGTAATGATGATTTGAAACTGTTTACAGTACGTTTCCACTGCTGAAACATCTGTACAGTTGTACTGTGGTTAATTTTCAATAATTTAAAATTTGGCGGCAAACGGTAGTCCCCTTAATTTATCTCTTCGCACAAGTGGGTACCCCAACATACCTTGGATTCATCTCGGAAAGTAATAACCAACGAAAGCGTAGAGAGTCACTTGTTTGTTTGCTTCGCGGATCGCTGCGACGGCGCTTAATCGCGTTCAAAGGAAGTGGCGAGGATTGAAGAGGACATCATGGCTGGCTAGCTCCATTAACTGATTGACTGACCAGGCAGCTGCAGGTGGTGTACGGGCATCGAGGTGGTTAGTGTCAGCATTTATTACGTTATTACGTTTATAGGGGGTCGTGCCGCAGGATCAGAACTCGTTGTTCGGCACAGTAAAAAACATAATCTTTTTAAAGATATCAAAAAAATTACAACTTTTATTATATAACTTAACTCGGAGAATAAAGAACCTGTCGCCTCAATCGCTTCTTCATTACATTATCGCGTGAAGATATAAGTTCTATGTTTTCTCGTTACTTGCTGAGGTGTTTTATCTTACCGGTCACATCTCCGTTAGAAACAGCGCTTTGCATTTGTTAATCCCATACAGTTATATTGTAATATTCCATTTCATTGAAATATTGTGTAGACGAAATAAAAGATAAGATAGACAATCTTCTAAGATTAAAGAAACAGACAGTTGGAGATAATATCGAGGTTAAAAAATTTGAATCCCTGCAACTATTGCGAACTTTACAGCATCCTATCGAAAAATACATTCTTTACAAAGGAAGAAACCTTTTTTTAAATTGCCTTGAACAGAGTCTTTCCACAGGTCTGCGAATAACAGTCTCTCTTAACTTGGTTGTTAATCTCCAATCAATGATTAAAAAAGCGCCTTAGAAACATCTCCGGGAGGGACAGAGAATGCTATGAGAATGAGCACATGAACAAGAAGGTCATGAGATTGAGTATGGATGGTTATAAAGATAGAGGAAGACCGTGGATGGATTGTGTGAAATGATATGCGTAGGAAGTGCATGAGTTCAGATATGACTGCTGACAGAGTGGTCGGCACAGCATGTACTTCGGATGATGTTGATAGAGCTAAAGCTGTCACCGGCTAGTTTACTAAATTATCTATCTTATGAAAAGAAAAAGAACGCGAGTATTTATTTAAAAAGTAGAGTTGGTTTTTCATTAGTGGTTAAATTCCTATACTTAAATACTTTTGTAGCGTCAAATGACCAAACGCATTGCTACGTGACAACGACGGAGTGGTCTCTTTATTAGACTCACTTGAGCAGTAAATCGTAACTTAACTGTAGCTTAACCTAACTTAGCGCTATTACAATTGATGTTTAACGAATTGAATTATATATATTTCACTTAGTAATTTCACTAATGATCTAACTACAAAATTTATTTTTATTTACTGAATACATTCAAACTAAATTCGTGAAATGTATCGAAATATATATTTTTAGTGTAAGAAATATTAGTTAATTAACAAAAATCTACTAATGTTTTATTTAAAACCAAAACTATGTCCTATAAAATTTAAGAGACTTTTAAATATATACTTTGTAATGTAGATTTCAATTCTAAGAAATATTCTTTGAGAAATTGCAATGCAAATAAGCTATTAAGTTTAGAGAAAATACGAGGAACTCGAAGAAAACATTAACAAGGTACAGGACTTATAAAAAAGATTGTAAAGATTGAAGAATGAGTGAAATTGAAAGAAAGATTTTTTTAAGAACTTTGCATTGTTATAACAAAGATACTTTATTTTTAACTTCTTGTCGGCATTAGAGATACATATTTAAAAACTAATACGCTAATAGCCTAATGGTTTAGGGTACGGATTTCCGATCACGTGGTCGAGAGTTCGAATCCCGCCATTCGACTATTGTAGACTATATTCTAGCACACGCTTAAAGGTTAGTTGGTGTAGTAAAGTAAAATTTGTAAACTAACAAAACTACTGAGAAAAAAAATCTTTTCAAAAAGTTTACAAGGACTACATTAGATTTCTGTGTAATTTTTTTTATTAGGGAAGTGTCTTTAAGCTCACTATTCTTCATTGTTATTATATGCAAAATTCAAAGTGCACTTACTCGTCTCATGTTTACATATTTTCTTATACTATTGTAGCCTCAAGCTACCACTGGCCCAGTATTTATAATAGCCTATTCACCAATGTTAGGGTAGGCTCCCCTAAGTGGGAAACTATAGTGAGCTGTTGATGAAGCATCAAAAATAACCCCTGTATTTACATTTTATTAAAACGAAACATTGGTAGATAACATCGTATTTATTATTTTCAGTCGAAATATTCTAGTAAAACAAATCAATACAATCTGTGACAAAAAAAAATAAAACAAATTGTCTAAGGAATGGACAACGAGATATTTTTTTATATAAAATTTCATTGGAAAATAATTTATATAATCTGTTTCAGAGCTAAAAGATGTGTTTGATTGTAAAAATTAAAAAAAAATAGCATTAAGAAGGAGGTCGTAAATATGCTGGCGTCAGTGATACATGCACTTTAATATTGCGACGTAAATCTTGCGTCCGTGTTATGGTGGCCATTATTTTCATATCTGTTGCTGTCGTATCACATTTTGAATTTATTATCATTTCTAATGTTAACATTGTAAGGAATTTTAATTTGATTTTATCTAGAACAAATGTATTCTATATTTTTTTTTATTAAGTTCGTTTTATGACCAGGTTCGATTCTCGCCACGTACGAATGTGTTTTTCGTTTTTTAAATTTCATACGTTTATCTAACGTTTTTGCAGTAAAGGGAAACATCGTGATGCAATCTGCACATATCTGCGAAAAAATTAAAATATATATGTGATGTAAACCAACCCGCCCTAGGTCAACGTGGTTGTCTGTGTCCTAGTCACCCCAGTAATAGGGTAGGTTCCGAATCCTTCAGTGGGGGCGTATAATGAGCTGATGGTAATAACGATGAAGTATGTTCATTATTGTACAATAGAAAAAAATATCCTTGAAAAAACGTGTGTGTAGATTTATTCCGAGTTATTTCGAGTGTAATTCGAGATAAAAAGTTTGAAAGTAAGATCGTCCGACTGGTTCAGACCTATCCTTGTAATTTATGGATATTTAAAACAACTACTTACAAGTTGTGGTAACAGTGTGACTCCGAGTAGATAGTGACTTTCCTCATACAACCTTGTACTGGGGAGAGTTACACTTTCTGACGTCGTGTTCAAATTAATAGTCTTTTTGTAGATACTCAATTTATTACCAAAATATGTTTTAAAGAAGTTTAAGGTTTAATCGTGAGTCGGTTTTAGAAATGACGGTTTTGTATTGAAGCTCCAATAGCCTAGGTAAGGGTATGGCGTGGTCTAGAGTTCGAATCCCGTCATTCGAGTATTACCATAAACCATACCCAAGAATAATTTAGTTTGAGTAGTACAAGAAATATTCATCATCATCATCGACAGCTTATTATACGTCCCCACCGAGAGGCTCAGAGCTTACCCTATTATTAGGAGTGACTAGACCATAGTCAAACACGCTGGCCCAGTAGAAATATGAAGATAAGAAATATTAGTACGTTGAATATCTGAGTGTTACCATGGATTTCCAAACATGTTGTCACATTTTTTTTTAAATAGAAGAAAGGAATAGCAATATGTTTAATTAAATGTTCTATCAATGGGAACCCTTTTTCGCATCAAAACACAAACGCCAGATGAAGATAATCGTATCAGCGGTCATAAGACAGATATCGAGTGGTTTTATTTCATATTCACATCAATCGGGTTGGCAACAATCTATTTGTGGAAAATTACAATTTATTTATTTATTTAAGAGGCTTGTCAACGCAATTACATAATTGGTTATTTGGCTTAACACTAACAAACAACATATACATGGCAATATGTAATCACAATTAGAGACAATGTGTATACTACCAAAAAATTAAACGTTTAACACCTCCCGGTTGCATCCAGTGTCGGCACCGACTAGTTTCAAGCCCATCCGGGTCTCAGGGCGAGTGGGACAGATATTATTTCGCGATCGCGACGCGTCGTGAGCCACTAGTCGGTGCCGATACCGGACTAAGTACAGGAGAATGTACCCGTTTTTATTAGGCTATAATAATGTCTCATGAAAATTTAAACAGTTCAGTCATTGATTTAGTTTTCCACGTGGTTCAATATCTCGAAAGCACTCGAAAATTTACTATTACGTAAGAGAATTTCAATGGCAGATTAGATGTAATGGTGATATGAGACGGTGTTTTCCCTTTGTTCAAATTTAAACTAAGTACCTACATAGATTCTCAAATGGTCGAAAAAAAAAATAAGTAATAATTACATCTATGTACATCATACTCATCATCATCAGCTCATCACATCACGTCCCTTTTGAGAGATCGAAGTCTACACTAATACTAAAAACGTGATAGTTTTTCGGTTTAATTTCAATAGATGTTTGTTAGCAGATAACTACAAAACGAATAAACGAATGTCGATAAAAAATTGGCATAGATATAAGTAACTATCTAGAATAGCACATAGACTACTATGTTTTTTTTTCAATTCTGCCCGGACAAAGTAGCGGGCGATAGCCAGTTAAACGTAAGTCGCAACGGTGGCATTGTTACATCAATAACTTGTTAAAGCAAAAGTATTGATAAGAATTTGATGGACAGTATCACCTTTGATGTATCAGGGAGTCATCACCCGTTATCGGCCGCTCCTGAGATACCATGACCTCGATAAAATTGAGCGGCACGGATCTGTTCTCGCATTTTTCTATCAGATCGCAAAAGAAATACGACGGTTGTTGCGGTCAACATGAACAGTGAGTAATACAGAAAATTCTAGAAATAATTGACAATTTAACAAGTGCAAATACGTGTTTACTTTACCCCCAAATAATAATACAATCCTAGATGTAAAACGTATAAATAGTGTTTGATTTACTTCGTTCAAATTTACGTAATAATTTTACACGTTCTAAAGTAGGTAGAGAATTTCTTTTCATCATTTTTGTGACATTTCGCCCATTCTAAATTCCAAATTCAAATGTTTTAAAATTTATCACAGCTTTCGAGAAAGGTTCAAAATACTACATTTATTTTTTATCTGATTGAAAGAGAAGTTGTTATATAGAATATTGTACTTTTGTTGTAGCTTTGAAATTAATATTCATGTATGAAGTCAATAAAAAAACCTTTTCAAGAATAAGGGTTGAGATAACCGCTACTTATGGTACTAATGAATATTAATAATAATATATAATTTTGCATTTCTTAATTAATTGTTAACAACTGTTTACGAATTTGGGAAAAAGTTCATGTTCATTTTCGCTAGCTAAAAGGTCGACTCTCGGGCGGTGATTGCTAAACACCGATGTCACGTATTATGGTTGTTTGTTTGAAATACTTTAAAACTATGCAAAGATTGTATGAAATATTTATTTAGTGTACTTTTGAAAGGAAAATTTTAAAGATTATTATCTTAAGTGGCACATCAAGGTTGCAGGGAAATGTCACGATAGTGTTTATCTTTATTTATGATATTTATTTATTTATTTATTTTACTTATTACGTAATCATTTAAATGTCATTTATTTAATTTATCACAAATATAGTATATGATTGACTTTTTTTGGCAAACTAAATAAATACAAGGAATGAAACAATTTATATATTATTTTAATATAATAATGTTGATTTAAGGACAAAATAATCACGGAACAGAATTAAAAAAATAAAAAATCAATTAAATCACAAAGTGAACAGCTGCATCATCTGAGTCCAGAGAGAGGAGATCCTGAGTGTAGATTTAGTAATAAAAAACACCACTTTAGTAATTATTGATCGACTCTAATTGCGGTAGTAAGAAAGTTTGAACTTGTCTACTTATGTGTGACAAGAATATGATTTATTCTTTGTAATTACCAGCGGCATTGTTGTTGCTGTGTTGCGCGGCGGCGCTGGGGGGCGCCTCCGCTCTCTCAATCAAATTGAGACAAAATCCGGAGACTCTTTGCCTCGGCCAAGATAACTTCCTACGCATCGCCAGCGTCGACAACTGCCATGATTACTTCCAGTGCTATGCCGGCCGCTCCTATCTCATGCAGTGTCCCGAAGAGACCTGGTTCAACGAAGAGGATCAGGTAAGATCAATCTTCAATTTCAACACGTTCAGTTACGCGAAACAAAGAAAGAAACAGATTTATTGCCACATTAAAGTAAAAATAAAATACAAAAAAAACAAACAACAAACAAAAGAATTGTGTGGCAAAAAGAAGAGAAAGAAAGAGAAGAAGGAAATAGTTGTAGTGGTGTGAAAAGCTTTTTTTGTCCAAATAGCGGGAGAATAAATCTGATCCATTGTGACATTCTATAAATGGCTTGAATTTTGACGAATAGTTATAAATTCGTATTGTTCACCAAAGTATCATATTCCTTAATTGTCAGTAGTTAATCTAAGTTTTCGAAGTAACACTACAAAACGTCTTTTAACCATCAGGAGGGAAAAGGGATAAAATAATAATTTATACTTTATTAACAGGTATGTGATCGGTCGGAGCTGCCGGCTAACTGTCGGACCCAAATTGAACCTGAGCCGGAACCGGAACCTGAAGCTGAACCGGAAACAGATCCTGAGCAAGATATCGAGTCAGAAGAGGAATCAGAACCGGAAGAGGAGGTAGAAGAGGAATCGGAACCAGAAGAGGAAGTAGAAGAGCAATCGGTAGAACTAGAAGAGGAATCAGAACCGGAAGAGGAAGCTGGAGAGGAACCAGAACAGGAAGAGGCTGATGAAGATGACTCTGATATAGAAATAGTCTTACCGGAAGAAGATTTGGATTCTGAAAACGAGCCAGAAGTTTCGCTTCCTGAAGATCTTATTGACTCAGAAGAATCTCAAGAAGATGTCGAAAGTGACGAAGGGGATGTCGAAGCCGAAGACGAAAATGATGAGGAGGAAGAAGATGAAAATGAAGGAGAACAGGAAGATGGCGACGAAAATGAGGAAGAAGAGGAGAGTGATGAAGTTGAGGGAGATGGCGATGACGAAGAGGACAACGATGAGAGTGTTGAAGAAGATTTAAACGAAAGTGAGGAAAATGAAGAGGTCCGTAAATTGAGTTCGCAACAACATCAGCATCACCTTGACCACGACCACGACCATGAACATAGCCACGACCACGACCATGAACACGATCATGACCACGACCATGAACACGGTCATGACCACGACCATGAACACGGTCATGACCACGACCATGAACATGGGCATAACCATGACCATGGCCATGACCATGAACACGACCATGACCATGACCACGATCATAATCACAA
>JAODUI010000019.1:3306240-3321054 GCA_027563995.1 Papilio gigon | reverse complement strand
TGTCAAAATTTGTAAACAACGGGCGTGACGTCACCAACCACACCACCACCACCAAACAGTATAAAAGGAGAAGTTGAACGGTGGAAGAGGCATTCCGTCAGCGACCGTCACCCGGTGTACACGCTGCATCAACGATGTCTGATCCTGACCCTATATATACAATCATTCCTAAATATTAAAAAAAATATATTAAGCCTATATAATACAAAAAAAAATCATTATCTAGAAATACGCATTTATGTTAAACTAACCTTTTAAAATGTTCCAGGACAAAGTGAAAGGCGTATCCCACGACTTATCAGACCTGGAGAAAGAACTGGACAGCATGAAGGCACCTGGACGTGACGTGAAAGTTGTCCGGCAGCAGCTGGACGACCTCGGCCGGTTCTACAAGCGGCTGGAGTCGGCTGACGATCTGATAGCTGATGCTGAACGGGCGGCTGAGGGGCTGGTCGATAGCGGACACTCTGTCGATGTTACCAAGACTAGGGACCAGGTGAGACACCTGTGATTAAATTGCTGAAAATTGCGTATTTTCATGTTATTGAACTGAAACGCACTGTAAAATAAACAGTTTTAATGGCAACTTAGAACAATGACATGATAAAACACTTTCAAAAATAAACAATGACGTCATAGCCAATGTTGCGGCTTATGATGACTATTGCTATCTCAGTCTTTTTGTAAGAGGATAAGCGAGGTAGCAATATTGCAAGACAACTGAACTCTTATTTTTAACTAAATTTGCCAAAATAGCGAAGTATCCTCCGACCATACACAATTCTTATTTGCTTACATTGTATTATTAGGTGGAAGGACTCCGCAAGCAGCTGGGCAAGTTAGACGAGCGTGCTCGCAGCAAAGAACAGGACCTGGACGACACGCTGTCCAAGCTGGAGGCCTTCTACAAGGCATACGACGCCGTGATGGAGGACGTGCAGGAGGTAAAATTATTTAGCTAGTTGTTTTCTGCGACTAGAAATTTACGTTAAGAATAATTCATTTTTTTTTATATCAGGCGACAGAACAAGTGAGAAGCTTAAAGCCGGTGTCTTCGGAAGTGGAACAGATCAGATCCCAGCAGAAGGACTTCGCAGATCTGAAGACCAAGACCCTGGAGCCCCTCGGCCAGAACGTAGCCCACTGTAACAAGATCGGACAGGGTCTGGTGCGCTCGGCCAACCAGGGCGTCTCCACGCAGACATTGGAGAAAGATCTGGAGAAGATGAATGATAGGTGGAATGCACTGAAGGAGAAGGTGAGTCTTCTTTGAAATAAATATAAATAACCATATGTTTTTTTTTATATTAGCCGATTCACGTTAATTTATAATTTGTTTTTGTACCATTTAACCATAACCCTATTAGAATTCCAAATGGCGGTTTAAATATGAATTACAAATGTTGTGTTAATTCTTTTTTTAATTGTTCGTGTATTATTATGTGATTATCATATCTAGATGCGGTAAGCAAGGGACGTCTGATGATGATGATGATGATGTATTTTATAGATGAACGAACGCGAGCGTCGGTTAGACGTAGGCCTGCTCCAGTCGGGCAAGTTCGCGGAGGCGCTCGCCGGCCTGGAGAAGTGGCTGAGCGACACCGAGGACATGGTGCACAACCAGAAACCGCCGTCTGCGGACTACAAGGTGGTGAAGGCGCAGCTGCAGGAGCAGAAGGTAATTACATTTTTCGTTTTCTATATCAATTTTCTGTTTTATTTTTTTTTTAATTTCTTACGGTTCAGTCATTGTTAGGTTAGAAATAGAGTTATATATTTGTTTGTTATTATTCCAGTTCCTAAAGAAGATGCTGATGGACCGTCAGAACTCAATGTCATCTCTGTTCGCGATGGGCAACGAGGTGGCGGCTGGCTGCGAGCCGGCCGAGCGGAAGGCAGTGGAGAAGCAGCTTAAAGCACTTATGCAGCGCTTTGACGCACTCACTGATGGCGCGCAACAGAGGATGCTGGACTTGGAACAGGCTATGAAGGTACTGTACATTGAATTTCTCCAAAATGTCATACATTTATGAATCCAATAAGCATCCATCCAAATATCCAAACTTTTCGTATTTGTATGAGTAAAGTTTTAATGATGTTCGTTCTATAATCCTATGGTGGTTGTCAGGTGGCGAAGCTATTCCAAGAACAACTACAGCCGCTGCTGGAGTGGCTGAGCAGCGCGGAGCGGCAGGTGAAGGCGCTTGAGCTGGTGCCCACCGATGAGGAGAAGATACAGCAGAAGATTCGCGAGCATAAGGTTGGATTAACACATTAAATGCTACGACATTACCGTCAAATAGCAGTGAATGTGTACAATAGATGCCAAATTCTATGGCATCTATATAAATAACGGTAACTCTAATTTTGGATAAACAATATGTTTTTTTTTGTACCAGATCCTACACGACGATATACTGTCTAAGCAGCCAGCGTTCAAAGAGCTGACAGAAACTGCATCTACCCTCATGGGACTGGTCGGAGATGATGAGGCCACCGCACTGGCCGATAGACTGCAAGCCGCCGCTGACAGGTAGGTTTTTACTGTGTTAAAAATAGTAGGAAACTAGTTAAAATTCAAGAATAAATTCTACTAAAATTTACCAATTTGTACTAATTTTTTAGAATTGGGTTACTTTTGATAGCTTGTATATTTTTATGCGGTCAGTGCATAACTTTTTTTTCGTAAAATCAACAAAATCTGCAAATTTCTATATATTAAAAAATACGATGTATTCTAGATACCAAGCACTAGTAGAGCACAGCTTGAACATCGGCGAGCTGCTGGACAACTCGCGCAAGGGCCTGCGCCACCTGGTGCTCACCTACCAGGATCTGTCCGCCTGGATGGACGCCATGGAACAGTACCTGGCCAAGAGGAAGGTCTTGCCCGTGCATATGGAGAAACTGCTCCGGCAGATGGATGAACTGGCAGTAAGTTAAGCTAAGAATTAAAATTCACCTTTAAAGGCATATATTCAAGTCTAAATTCGACTCCAAATTTAACCCAAAAAAAAATAGTACTTACCCAAAATTCAACACTAACACCCATACTATAATGTCTAAATTCTTCTAACAAGAATTAACATAAGAGACAAGATGTAAGTAAAAAGATATTTATAAGTAAAGTAAATTCAACTCCAACTTCAATACAGTAAAGTCTATATTACTCTACCAGGAGAAGACCGAGGAGATAGCATCGAAACAAGAAGCAGTCGACAGCACGGTGGAATCCGGGCTTGAACTAATGAAGCACATATCCGGCGACGAGGCTCTCCAGCTGAAGGAGAAGCTGGACGCGCTGCAACGGCGGTACATCGACCTGAGCTCCCGCGGCGCGGACCTGCTGCGCCACGCCTCTGATACTCTGCCGTTGGTGCAGCAGTTCACCAACAGTCATGCCAAGTTAGTAACTGTACCTTACAGCCCGGGTCTTTTTATGCTAAAGAAAAAATTACATCCCTTCCTTCTTTTCCTTCTTCCATGTTCCTTCTATCTCAAACTCGTAAACCTAATTTCTCCATACTAATGAAGATGGAGATTACTAAAACTTCCTATTAAAAATCACCATCACTTCTCAATTAATCTCAATTTGAAACTTTACATATCACAAATATTAAATGTCCAATTTCTGACCCTGCAGGTTAACAGAATGGATGGCCGGAGCTGAAACCTGCTTGCAATCTGTGGAGCCACTGGAAGAGGACATTCTCCGATTAGAAGCCGAAATCCAAGAGTTTAGGCCGGTCCTCGAAAACATCAACCTGGTTGGACCGCAACTCTGTCAGGTATGTGACAGTGGGTCCTAAGTACAAGCCTTATATTATTCATAGATTTTTTTTAATTATATCAAAAATATGAAATTTTCACAAATGTAATTAAGTTTTCGACTATTATATTATAATAAAAAACTGTTGTTCATTGAAGTTATTTTATATCAATCATGTCATATGCTTTTTTTATTAAATTACTTCAATAGAATCATTTAAACATTGTATATTTAGATTGTTTTTAGTATTTCCATTTATGTATCTTTCTCAAATATTTTTATATTAGCAGTACATGTGTCTCGTTTGTCCAGATCTCGCCGGGCGAAGGCGCGACACACATTGAGGGTATAGTGACTCGCGACAACAGACGCTTCGACTCCATCGCCGAGCAAGTGCAGAGGAAGGCAGAGAGAGTGCTGCTCAGCAAGAAGGTACTCTACAAATACATAACTTATAATACCATAATTCTGACCGTCAGTTACAGAACATTTTAGAATACTTAAAAGTATTGCGAGCACTAGGAAGAAATTATTTTCTCACATTCACATTGAATCTTCATTTGCAGCGTTCTCTGGAAGTGGTAGGCGACATAGAGGAGCTGATAGAGTGGCTGCGGGGAGCTGATGCCACGCTGCGCTCGTGCGCGCCGCCCGCCGCCACCGCGAACGCGTTGCGCGCGCAACTGCAAGCACAGCGCCCTCTCGCGGAGGAGGTGTCTGCTCAGAGAGTGCGCGCCAAAGATCTGCTCGCACAGGCCAAGAAGGTTTGATAATTATATCTATTATCATTTTGATGATATTTACCAGATTTATATTAAACGATATTGGTCCTTCGAGGGGGATTTAATATGTATATTGTGCAGGTGCTCCGCGAGTGCCAGTCTAGCGAGGAGGCGGGCGTGATCCGCGCCCGCAGCGAGGAGCTGCGCGAGATGATGGAGGAAGTAGGTCGGCTGAGCGCCGCGCGCATCGCCGCACTGGAGCAGGCGCTACCGCTTGCTGAGCACTTCGCTGACACGCACCATGGGTAATTGGAGAATTTATCTTTTTTTAATCACATTTGTAGCTGATGTTGAAACATTAACTGTCAGTTTACCTTTTTGAAAAAAAAATGTTAAAATATATGCCTATTAATTGGATATTTGAACATTTTACCAGACTCTCATCATGGTTGGACGAGATGGAAGATCAGATCCAGATGTTGGCCATGCCGGCGCTGCGCCCCGAGCAGATTGTTCAGCAGCAAGACAAAAATGAGGTAACTATTATTTTTTAATAACGAAAAAGACGTAAACTAGCGACGGGAATTGAGAATGGAAGTCTCTCGATTTACTAAGACGACTAAACTGTATGCCAATGTATTCCCAGATGCTGCAACAATCGATATCGGGGCACAAGCCGTTGGTGGACAAGCTGGTGAAGACGGGCGAGGCGCTATCGCGCCTGTGCGGCGAGGACGACGCAGCCAAGCTGCAGGACATCGTGGAGGCCGACTGCGAGCGGTACAACGCCCTCCGCGCCGAACTGCGCCAGAGACAGCAGGAGTTGGAGCAGGTACATTATTGACATAGGAACTGTATAAGTTTGTCTTCTTACCATGTTAGAGGTACCCCGTAGTGCTGATATTGTGAGGTCACTAAGTATTGACAATTAACAATTGTATATTTGTTAGGCATTACAAGAGTCATCCCAGTTCTCCGACAAGTTGGAGGGCATGCTGCGCGCGCTGGCTGGCACCGCGGACCAGTTGCAACACGCGGAGCCCGTCTCCGCCCACCCGCCTAAGATACAGTCAGTATTGTGTCTATCTGCAGTTCAAATTGTACTCGTGTCACAATAACATTATTTCTTATAAAAAAAATTAAATTTCTACCATTTACTAGACTCTTTTTCAATATTCAGCTATCGGAAAAGTCATAATTTTGGGCCAGATTTTTAGTAATTGTAATCGCGGATTTATAATTGATATTTAAAACACCCGACTCAAAGGACCATTTTAATTTGAATTCAATTAACATGCAAGTTGATTATTAGGGATCAAATCGAGGAAAACAACGCGCTGTCCGAGGATTTGGAGAAGCGGCAGGAGGCGTACAACGCGGTGCAGCGCGCCGCCTCTGACGTCATCAGCAAGGCCAACAAGAGCGACCCTGCCGTCCGCGACATCCGCAACAAGCTCGACAAACTTAACAAGTTAGTACTTGTGTTACTACTTAGGCTAACTAACTTACCAAGTTTACAGAGACACAAAAATTGTATTTATTTTTCCAAAGATGATGAAGCTCGAAAGAAGGTTGGGTATGCATGCTATTTATGCATTATAGGTTACTAAAAATATATATCTATTGCAGACTATGGGACGAAGTACAAAAGGCGACGAACGTCCGCGGCGAGTCATTGGAATCCGCGCTGGACACTGCCCGCCGCTTCTGGCAGCAGCTGCGCGCGGTGATGCGCACGCTGGCCGAGCTGGAGGATGCGCTGGGCGCGCAGCCGCCACCCGCCGCCGAGCCCCGCGCTATACAGCTGCAGCAGGTTGCGCTGCAGGAGATACGCCACGAGATCGACCATACTAAGCCTGAGGTAAGAAAAACGGACACTGCTAGGGGGCGTGAGAGACAGGGAGAGTAAAATATTTTAGTCTCCAAACGAAAAGAAGACATTTCAATTCATTTTACTTACATAGTCAATGTGTCCAGGTTGAGAAAGTCCGTAAGACCGGTTCCACCCTGATGTCGATCTGCGGCGAGCCAGACAAGCCCGAGGTGAAGAAGCATATGGAAGACCTGGACAGCGCCTGGGACAACATCACCGCGCTGTATGCTAGAAGAGAAGAGAACCTCATCGATGCTATGGAGAAGGCTATGGAGTTCCATGACACTTTACAGGTATTTTTAATCGATTTTGCAGTTCAACTAATAGTTGTTGATTTGATAAACTGTAAAACATTGTCTTCATTATCAGTAGAAGTCACAGTTCGACATTCTTACTTCTAGAACCTTCTCGAGTTCCTTGACACGGCAGAAGAGAAGTTCTCAAACATGGGCGCTCTGGGCTCCGACATCGACGCGGTCAAACGACAGATCGCTCAACTGGCGACCTTCAAGCAGGAGGTCGACCCTCACATGGTCAAAGTCGAAGCCTTGAACAGGTATAGCATATTTCTAAACACATAGTTATTTAAAAAAAAGGTCCAAAACATTTAGTACTCATTTCATTTAACACAGAGTAGAAATATCCGTACTCCGAAGGACCAAAACTGTCAGATACGTTATAACAGTTTTGGTTCTTCCGAAAAAATAAAGACGACTTTCTCAGTTACATCAATTCAAATAAATCTTTAAATAAGTTTTAAAATATAACATTAATAAACATTTGCTGGTAATAACCATATTTTCAAAACATTCTACAAAAGCTCGTTACCTCCAGTTTTAACTGAACAGTCGAACTGTACAGTAAAATATTTGTAGGCAAAACAGAGAACAATTTATCTCACACTAAAAAGTTAACCTACATATACATTAACTGTACAGTCTCTGTTCAATTAAAACTGAAGGTCTGTGTTCTTGAACAACCATTTATATAACGATAAATGTAGAATGTTCTGGATTATTGTTAACAATGATTGAAATACTTATTTTGAATACATATTTGAAAATACAAATTAAAAAAAAAAGTAATTGTACCTAATTGTATAACTTAATTAACGGTGGTGAAATTTATCTTTTATCCCGGAGCTGCGGTGACATTTGTATACAGTAAACCCTCCTATAACACGGTACTCTTATAACGCATTTTCATACTACGCGATTTTAATTGTGTGGGCAGAGTGAAATGAAGGCAGTCGAGCGAGGAAGTTTGACTGTAACGCGGGGATTTCCCTCATATTTTTGCAGTGTGAAATTTATATGTTCAGTTCATGATTAATTTCGCTCCTGTCAATTGTGTCTTTAGACATTTTTTAATAATTTTCTTATAACGCGGAAATAATGGAACCGTGTTGTAGGTGGGTACTGTATAACTGTCGCCGTAGTAGATAGGCTAATATAACCCGTGCACTAATGTTGTATTTTTTTATGCACCCACCCGACAACGAACGACATTGCAGAAGTTTGATGAGGCAAGAACTAATTATAGTTATTTTTGAGTGTGCCGCTTGAGTTCTGTAGTTGTGACACGTGTTTGAACTTTCTAATAAATCTTTGCACATACGCTATTAAAATAGACGTGTATACAAAGTCTGAATTCTAGACATAGAACTTTGTCTTGCAGACTTATCAATAGCTTTGTCGCTTTACCTTCTTTCGTATAATGACGTAATTATATACGCGTTATATAAGTCGGTGCCGACACCGGGTAAATACGTGACTAATTTATTTTATATATAAGTTAAAATTACGTTAATTCTTTTATTTAATATACAAGATATTGTTATTTTCTTTTAATATCTAAAAAGAGGTTTTATTTGGATTTTGGTACTAATTTTATAATTATTTAATCTATATATATATAAAAATGAATTGCTGTTCGTTAGTCTCGCTAAAACTCGAGAACGGATGAACGGATTTATCTTATCATGGTCTTGGAATGTTCGTGGAGGTGTAGAGAAGGTTTAAAGGGTGAGAAAAAAAAATAGCCCTTTTCCATTTCCCATACAAACGTTTTTTACCGAGGAGGAAATGTTTTATTTTTGTATTTCCTATTAAATTCAAAAATCTGTTTATTTATTGCCTTTAAGGCGAAACAGAGTTCGTGGGGTCAGCTAGTAAATGATATAAACAGTTTCGTAATGTATGTGCAAAGATATGTGATACGAGTAGTGTTACTTTTCACTTGCAGCGTAGTCCGTCCGTGCTGTCTGCTTCTTTCATCTAGAATATTCTATCCTATATAATTATGTAATCATTTCGTTCACATTTCTGAAATAATACGTTATAGGAATGTGACGTCTGTGTTATGTATTTTTTTTTCTATATTTTAATACTTTGAATGAATAAATTTACATTCATACTTCTAATTTAAAATTTAGTTGGTATGGTCTTTCTAATGTCTCGGCGACTGACATTGAACTGCGCGCTCTATCCATTGTAACATCTAACAGTGTGATGTTTCGAGTCGTCCAGATATTGGATACAAGTACAACTATACAAGTAGTTACAAGATACAGATTTTATGGCAGATCGTAGTTAGTTGCGTACATATCTGTGCACGTGTCCGTCAAAGGAAGAGGTGTGAATCGCATCCCCTCCACTTTACGTCTGACTTCTAAAAACTTACTCAATAAATTTTCAATATTCTGTGCTGTCATAAGATTTGGATGGGTATATTGTCTTCTTTAATTAATAATATTTTCCAAGCAATAAATAAATCAATAAAACTAACAGACAAGCACAAGAGTTAACGGAGCGTACGTCATCGGAGCAAGCGGCCGCGATAAAGCAGCCTCTGACTGAGGTGAACGCGCGCTGGTCGACGCTGCTGCGTGGTATGGTAGACCGTCAGCAGCAGCTGGAGCGCGCGCTGCTGCGCCTGGGACAACTGCAGCATGCTCTGCAGGAGCTCCTTGCTTGGATAGAGCACACCAGTGCTACCCTGGACACCCTGCAGCCGGTAAGACTTCACCATCTATTACTACGCCTCGCCTGCAGCATTCGGATGTTCTCTTTGTCAAAGGAATGCATGATTTATGTCATTAAAATTAAAATTACAGGTTGCCGGCGAGCCTCAGATCTTAGAAGTGGAACTAGCCAAGCTGAAGGTGCTGGTGAACGACATCGCCGCGCACCAGGCCAGCATCGACACGCTCAACGACGCCGGCGCGCATATTGTACAACACGGTATGACTAAAATACACTTTATTATCTTAGAAATAAAGTTGACATTTCTTTGCATATATAACCATCTCTAAATTTACTAACGTAATATCTTCCTCACGTATTCAGGAAGCGAGGAAGCCGGTGAAACAGCGGAGAAGTTGTCGACGTTGAACAGAAAATGGCGAGCGCTGCAGCAGAAGGCCAGGGACCGGCAGACCGAACTAGAAGATGCACTGAGAGAAGCACAGAGGTAACATTAAAGACTTCGAACCGCTTAACTAATTTTTTTGCTTCTATGAAATAAGATTTAAAAAAAAAACATCAGTCACTTTGGTGAGTTGTTTACTCTTTGAATATTGTCTTCTATTTGTCATCATAGATTATGCAACCAAGTTATAAATAACATAAAATACGTTAATACTTAGCTTCAACGCGGAGATCGGAGACTTACTGTCGTGGCTCTCGGAAGTGGACGCGGTGATCGCTGCTTCTAAACCAGTAGGAGGACTTCCCGAGACCGCCACGGAACAACTCGAGAGGTTTATGGTAAGGAAGTACATACAAATATTCGTGATATAGAAAAGAAATGTTCCAATTGTAGTCACGCGCGTCCAGAGCTAGTCGCAGTAGTAGAAAAAGGGCTTTAGGTTCTAAATGCATTTTTATTAATAGGAGGTGTACAACGAGATCGAAGCGAACCGACCCAAGATGGAGGCGGTGCTGCAGCAGGGACAGGAGTACTTGAAACGGCAGCAACGGCCCAGCCCCGCGTCACAGCTGCATCACAACCTTAAGAACTTGAAGTCCAGATGGGATAACGTCACCTCCAGGTATTACGTTGGAACAGCACCAACAAACCAGTTGCGCAGAGCGTAATAGGATCCTTAGTAGGCCCTGAAACTTATTTAAACTTCTTCAATTCTTACCTTCATCTTCATATCCAGGGCCTCGGACAAGAAGATCAAGTTAGAGATAGCTCTGAAGGAAGCGACCGAGTTCCATGATGCGCTTCAGTCGTTCGTGGACTGGCTGACCAGCGCTGAGAAGACCCTCACCTCCGCCAAACCTGTCTCCAGGGTTATGGAGTCTTTACTCAGTAAGTTTGGATAAATTAATTTTATATTTAACTAAAAATTTGACGCACAGTGTTTATCCTAGATGCCTGATATTCAAACTCCAATATGTTTTGAAGCAGGGATAATCAATAATTCTTTGTCTCTCTCTAGCACAAATCGAAGAACATAAAGCATTCCAAAAGGAGGTGGCGACGCACCGCGAGACGATGCTCCAACTGGACAAGAAGGGCACGCACCTCAAGTACTTCAGCCAGAAGCAGGACGTCATCCTCATCAAGAACCTGCTGGTCTCCGTGCAGCACCGCTGGGAGCGTGTCGTCGCTAAAGCCGCGGAGAGGACGCGCGCGCTCGACCACGGCTTTAAGGAGGCGAAGGAATTCAGCGACATGTGGTAAGTCGATAGATGGCGCTGTTCTTAAATGAAAGTTGTTTTGCTTCGCTAACTAGGTGGCTCTTAAATATAACGTCATATTTGCCCAACAATGGTTGTATTTTATATGATTGTTCTAAATGCCCCACACCGAGCCCTTAAGCGGTCACTGATTACATATTATCGTATGTTTATGGGAAATCTACACTAAGCGTCAGTTTCAGTAATGATTAATCTAGTCAGATGTAATAATTCTAATTTACTTGTTTAGGAACAACTTGATGTCCTGGCTGTCGGAGACCGAGCAACAACTGGACCAGCTAAACTCTGAAGCCAACGTCAATGACCCTGACAAGATCAAACAGAGGTATGTTCCGACTCGACACAAAGGTGTGTTACTACTGCCTTTGTATACTGTGTTATAGTTCAATGCAAATTGATCTTTATTACTTTTTAATAGAGACGGTTTTATGTTCTCCCGCAACATATCGATTGAATCAACCTTTATTACAACTGTGACGTCATAAGTATAGATTTGTCATTACCAACGTGGTCGTGGGAACGGGAATTGTGAACTTTCACAATGTGGACTGTACCAGGCAAATTTTCATCGAAAGCAGTAAAATTAAGAAGGACATTTAAAAAATGTTTGAGAATCATTGGTATGTTTATTAATTTTATTCATAAAATTAACTATTTTTTTAGATTGAACAAACATCGCGAGTTCCAAAAGGCGTTAGCTGGCAAACAGCCGGCCTACGACCTTACCACGAAGACAGGAAAGACGCTTAAGGACAAAGCGCCTAAGACTGACGAGACCACACTGAAGACCATGCTCGCGGACCTCAAGACCAAGTGGACCACGGTCTGCTCTAAAGCTGTCGAAAGGTATGATCTTTAAGTTATGAAAAACTTTGTATGGATTTTTAAAAGAAAAGAGAACAGCTGAACGGATTTGGATAAAAATTGGCATAGATAAAAATTACTGTCTATCCTAGGTCATAGGGTGATTTTAAAGTTTTTTTTTTTAATTAAAATTGGACCATTTTACAGGCAAAGATTTTTATTTCATGCTTGCATTTTTATTGACAGACAACGTCGTCTAGAGGAGGCGCTGCTGTACTCCGGCCAGTTCAAGGACGCGATGTCGGCGCTGCTGGAGTGGCTGCGGAAGCGGGAGAAGCAGCTGGCCGGCGACGCGCCCGTGCACGGCGACCTCGACACCGTCATGGCGCTCATCGAGCAGCACAAGGTATGCCTTGCTGGAACACCTCAGCTTCCAGTCCTGGACCACTTCTGATCGCTGACAGGCCTACGGTAGGCAACAACGCGTCTGTTCGCAGTGTTCTACTAAAAGCTACAATCGCTTGAACGTTTCGTTTTTAAATATATTTTTGAGAAAAACGTCGGGCCGCGGTTAGAAAAGGTAGACGACTAATTGCGAAGTTTGCGGATAAGGTAATTTTTTTAAGCGGATACCGCGAACGATTGCGATTGTACCTGGAAAATTATGTTATTCGGGATAACATTACAAAATTGTATAATGAAGATATTATTAAAAACAACGCGTATAAAGTCGCGGGCAATATCTAGTTTAAAACAATTTTATTTTCAGCAATTCGAAGAGGATCTGCATTCACGAGAACAACAGATGCAATCCGTCATGAAGACCGGCAAGGACTTGGAAGCCACGGTGAATATACACCTTATTTTAAATCCATAATTTTCCTTGTTACAAAATTGCATATTATTCAATGTGGGACCTTCATACGTCAGAGATAAGAGTTATTTTCCAATGTGCAGGTGCCGGCGGAAGATGCTGCGAATATAAAACAACAATGCGGCGAATTGAAACAAGCCTGGGAGGCTGTGCAGAGTCTGAGCGAGAAGAAAGCGCAGAAGTTGGAAGTTGCACTCAAAGAGGTAAGCAATAAGGTTTATATTTATTTGACGAATTTACATCAAAATTACATATTTTATTTTCTATAGACGAGATGCATATGTTTTTAAAATAATAGTAACCATTCCAGGTAAGTTTAAAAAAGCTTGTTGGAAAATGGTTGACGAAAAAAGTCGAATTGGATTCGAACCCACAACCACTAGATCTATAGTCTGTACCCTTGACCAGTAGGAACTCGCACTTCAAGAATGGACGTTTGGTGTGACAAGGGGTTCTACAAGCTTATCTTGGCATTAAACCAATATCTATCCACAGGCGGAACGTCTCCACAAATCAGTAAACATGCTGCTGGAATGGCTGTCAGACGCCGAGACCAAACTTCGGTTCTCCGGTCAACTTCCCGAAGGGGACCACGAGACCGCAGCCCAGATACTAGAGCACGAGCGCTTCGTGCGCGAGCTCGGAGAGAAGCAACGGGACAAAGAGGAGACCATCGCGCTCGCTCAGTCCATCCTCGCCAAGGCCCACCCTGACGCTGTCACCGTCATCAAGCACTGGATTACTATCATACAGAGTCGATGGGATGAGGTACGTGTATTCTTAACAGTACAACTGACA
Organism: Papilio gigon; assembly: GCA_027563995.1. NCBI lineage: Eukaryota > Metazoa > Arthropoda > Insecta > Lepidoptera > Papilionidae > Papilio > Papilio gigon. The sequence goes on along the minus strand of JAODUI010000019.1, from coordinate 3,307,502 downwards.
CACATATAGTCATCTCTTTCATACTCATTAATAACGGAGACGTATGAATACAAGTGACTTGTGTACACAAGTGAAATAAGAATACAAATAAGCTACGTATACATTTGTCGTATGTATACAAGTAACGTTAGTATACAAATGACATATCATTAAAAATGGCTTGTATAACAAACGGCTCAGCAATTGAATTTCAATGTTCGTGACAAGCAAACCAACACGTCTGCTGAGTTTTGAACGTATCAAATGAACAATTTTATTAATAATTCTAGAATTTTAATACATCTTAAAATATATAACTAAATATAAAACGTTTAAAGTTATTTTTTTATGTTTCAATGCTGTCACGGAATTTATAAAATTAAAAAGATTTGATAGATAGAAACGGAAGCGGATATTTATCTTATTATTATAAAAGCACAAATATTAATTCTTTTATTATATCTTTATCGTCACAAAAGATTATTTTTCAAACACGCAAAAAAAAACGCATCATAATCAGTAACATTTATCTAATCACATTTTATCTGTAATATAATTTTGATTTACCTTGCACTATTAAAGCATATTCAAATCATTTATGTAAGCAGCTAAATAATTAAAATTTATAACATTTGTGATTTAATACTTTTAAAATGTTTTCAAGTAAAAAACGTGAGCTTGTAATGTCAGTGTTACCATATGTTCGTATTTTCAGTAAAGTCTCCGCGGGACAGGTGTATTGTTTATTTCAATTATTTATATTAATTTGTCACATCTGCTTATCCCTTTTAATTAGGAGTCGAGTGTAACAATTGTGTGTTTTTTTAAATATTGAAAATTCTTATAATATGAAAAACAAATGAGGATATAATTGTATTAAAATTTAATTATTTCAAACTCTGTAAACATGTATACAAAAAAATGTAATTTGTGAAATTAGTTTTTTATTCGACAGCCTAATTATTAGCCAAAGTCTTAGGACCATTTTACATCACGCTACTATTAAAAATGGGTTAGCAGGAACAAAATCAAATGTTACAGCGGTTGCGGCTCAAGGTCGTCTCGCAGTACCCACTACGTAGCTACTCTTGCGATGTCCCAGCTTCCGAAACATTTGATTTCTAGAATACGTTAATGTCTTGCCCGTCGGGAACAAGGCTACTCTTCTACCGGACGTGCCAACTCAACCATACCTTTATTTTTTGTATTGTAGGTGTGGCAATGGGCGATGCAGCGTGGCACCAAGCTAGAGGCCCACATGAAGAGCCTCAAGGACCTGGACC
>JAODUI010000019.1:3289281-3306140 GCA_027563995.1 Papilio gigon | reverse complement strand
ACTATCATAATAATTCCTTCACAATCGGGACATTTCTGTTTCGCCTTCTCTAAATAATTTACAATACGAGAGTGAAACTCTTTCAGAGCCTCAAGGATCTGGACCTGGTGCTGGAGGAGCTGCTGCAGTGGCTCACCGGACTAGAGAACACTTTAATATGTACGTATTATTTAAGAATAGACTCTTTAGAAGGGGTAATTTCATTCATTAATCAAAATTGATGCTATAGTTTATATAGATGTATGGATGGATGGATATACTTTGTTAGTAGGTAAGTCTGAAACAGCTTAATGGATCTGGATGAGATTTGGTATAGATTAGATTATTGTTTGGAATATGATGTGATTAACATATTATAAATACCTACAGCAATGGAATCAGAACCGCTTCCGGAATCGATCGAACTTCTAGAAGGACTCATTGAAGACCACAAGGAGCTGATGGAACACACGCAGAAGAGGCAGAACGAAGTCGACAGGGTCTGCAAGGCTTACCAGGTAATATAACAATAGTATCGACTAAGTATGTCTCGGAGGTTCGATTACGATAGGTCGGTACTTCTGATTGATTTTACACTTTCGGTTCCGATAATCGAAATATTAAAAAAAATCGGTTCCGATTCCGATAGAACATTTTGGCAACATCTCTGGTATTAACATGTAGTTACAAAGCAGTGTACAAGACACTTGTATATGTATATATTGCCATCACTTTCTTTCTCTTTGACAAGACAGAGACAACATGATGTATACAAGTGTCATGGGAGTGTTAGTTGCCTTTTTTTCTCGTTGCTTTTGTGCTTCTCATCTATCTAACCTTATTATATCATTATCATCATCAGCTCACTATATGTCCTCACTGAGGGGTTCGAAGCCTGGCCTATTAGGTCACGAACCCATAGTCAACGCTGACTCAGTGCGAGTTGGTTGATTTCACACAGATCTTTGAATTTCCTCACCGATATGTGAAGCATCACGATGTTTTCCTTTACCATAAGAGCGTCGGATATTTTACATATGAAATTCGAAAATGGAATAATACATTGATACATGGCGGGTATCGAACCTGGACATTGTCGAGTACGGTTCGATCCGGTCAAGCGCTTAACAACTGCGCCACCGACGCTCATTATTATATCTATAGTTATAGATACATTATATATTTACTTACTCCGATCGCGCAGCGACCGAAAGTGGGTCTTGGCCACCGACACGAGAGATCGCCAACGTCGCCTGTCCTGCGCTGTCTCCTGCCAGCGTATATAATTGTATACTTTAATATATCTATATTATTGAACATTTTTTCTAATGTTTTTTTTTTTTATTTCTAGGTGAAGAGTCAGAGTCAAGGTCGTGACACCACGCCGCGCAAGGTGTCCGCTAAAAGCGCTACGAAGGGAACGCCTGGGTATGTCAAACTAATATGCACCTTTCTACATTGTTATACGTTTGAATTTCGTTTGCTTTGATTTTTGTTTTTTTTTATTTCGAATTCATTTGTTTTTTATACAAACACAGTTATCTGTCACTGACCGTAACACACTAGCGCCACCCTGTCAGTGTCGGCGTCAACATCCTTGTCTTACTGTCTTTTCTGTTGCTCCGCCTAAAGGGCCGTTCAAGTATTACATAAGCAGGTTTATTACAATTATTCATTCCCCTCCTCCTTGTCAGCTAAAGTAAGCGAGGCTCTGACTCTGCTCCCATGCTGACGCAAATGTTGCTGTATGCATGTTTCTATTAATGTATTGTAATTTTTTAATGGTTCCTGAGCAACAATTTTAATTCGTTATCATTAGTTTTCAAGCATAGACAATGTGTAGGTTGCCTATATGTGGAAAAAAGTAAAAACTACAGCTGACGTGATAACCATCTAGACCCCCCACCCCCCAAAATTGAGCAAAGCCAAGACCTCGCCGCACCCGCCTCCCTATAGTGCTTACGTAATATTTGGATGGCCTTTAAATAGTATACAGTGTAGGCCAGGACAGATAACTTGGTCTGCCTATATTTTTGTCTAGCTTTTCATTTATGTTCGTTTCATTTCCTTTTCGTTGACATCACGTTCATGCACGCGTCATCCATTGTGACGTCATTGCACGGGGTTGCCACGACAGGCGCGGCTCGCAGCACGACCTGCACAGGGAGCGATCGGTGTCGCCAGATTACTATGGAAGTAGGCGATTCAGGTTAGTTGAGATTTACAGATTTTTATATGTGTCTGGCAAATATAAAAGAACTCGAGTATTACTCAAATTCACACAAATTATTTTTTTGTGTTTAAAAAAAATATATATTTGCTAAACACTATTCTATCAATGCTTGTAAATGTTTTAATTTGTGATTCCAAATGTCTTCAGAGAATTAATACAAATTTTAAAGCCTTGGGCAAGGGTACGGATTTCCGATCACGTGGTCGACAGTTCGAATCTCTCATTCGACTATTGTAAACCATATGCTTGCACAAGCAGAGAGTTTAATGGAGTGGTATTAGAAATATTAGTAAATTAACAAAAATCTGCTAATATTTTTTTAATTAAAAACACATCTGGAACCAAAAATAATGTACTCTAACAGATAATTAATAATTCAAACGTCAAAGTGACATTTCAACGTTGGTATATTCTCTGTGGACAATTAACATAGCTTGTTCTCGCTCTAACACGTGTAAATGTAGCTTTCTGTCTCGTTCATGTCACGCTCGGTGTTCACATGTTGGGGCAGGTCCAGGATTCACAGTGGAAGTAGGAGAGGAAGGTTTGATGTCATTTTTTTTTTTTAATTTTGCGTGTGTTTTGTTTGTGTAGATTTAGAGTATTATAGCATATTTAGTTTGCACTCGTTCATTTGTTCAAGTTGAAGGAATTTTATCTTGTTTTTTTTTTTACTGTTATTAAAAAAATTTTTAAGATCTTATTAAAACCAGTTGAACTCGGTGGGCACAGAAGTTGTTTTACACAAAAACATTTTTGTACGTTTTTCTATTCAAAAATATTAGATTACTTTTTTTAATTAATATTGTTTGGACCATTCCAACTAAACTATTGGCTATTGATAAGTTTACAATGACCGAATGGCGGGATTCGAATCCAAAACCACGCGTTCGAAAATCTTTGACCATTACCTATTTCTAAACTAAACTAAACTTCACTGGTTCCTAAACTTCGTTGGTTGACCTCTATATTTGAGTGGTTAACTTTTTTTTATTTCTTTAAATTAATAATATTGTAGTTCGTTTATAAAATTCTTTCAATTTGTCAAATTATTTTCACTTTGTACATCAGACTTGCAACCTTTCTTTGTGTTTTGTCGGTAGTTAGATTTCTTTGATTCTACAACCGTGGGTTACCACTGCTGTAAAACGCACGGTGAAACATATGGTTCTGTCTTGTTCTCTTTGTTAAAACTGGAGAATATGTTTTGGACATCCAGCAGTAATAACTCACGGGCATGCAACATAATTAGACATTTAAATCAAGTAATTTAACCAAAAAACTTGCCTCTTAAGTCATCTTTAGTAATACACAAACTTTCAGAACTCCACACTTAACTCATTTCAACGTCTTAACTAACATGGTACGGTTCACTTATCTGGTACGGCCTTCGACCTCTAATAATCTGGTACGAGTAACTAATGCCTTTGAAATAACATTACATTGGGTCATTTACTTCACTTGCTTAATCGTGAGCGCTATTAAAATTTGGTCCGGACTTAACTTTCGGGTACGGTGAATTACAAAACCTAACAATACGGTACGGACTTCCTAGTTTCTACTCAGACTAACGCACCATCGCTCCATGTAATCTGTGCGTGTGTGTGTGTGTGGGCGCTTGTTATGAAATTGTTGCGTGTGCAGTCGCGTGAGCCCCGGCCGAGAGACCCCCGACCGCAACCTGCCGCACTACGGCCCCAGATTCCCGCCTAGGGGCAGGTAAGACCATGCAAACTCAACCATACATAAACGTTTGAACATACAAAAAGAAAATGAACCATACAAAACCCGTAACTGCTGCACGCAGTTATGTTATCATTGAGATTCCCCCAAAATACGTTTAGTATTAGAAAACCACATTGAGAATAACTAGTACCCATTTCCGAGTACTACAGTAACTGTACTATAAAAGGACATCGTTCTAAATGATTTTAATTATTATTATTTTTTTTAATATTAAATGAACTTCACGAATAAATAAAATTTAATAAACTACCGTGTGCTGGTGGGCTTACCAACATGGTAGCATAGATAAAGAAATTATCAGATTCTGGTACTTTAAAACCAATTTTAAATATTGTTATTAATGTGTGAATCACTTATTCATAACTGATTTATAACCTATAGAGAACTAATGAACACAATAGGCAGAAAAAATGCCTACGGACGACTATTGGAGTATCTCAGTGTTGCCATTTACAAAACAAAATGACAATTGGAAACCTACACTCTATTAGACTTCTTGTACTCCCACAGGTTGTATATCTATGAACAGATCTTAATTTCTTCATACATTCACAACCATTCAAGAATTTGGTAGCGGTTTGTTTTTTTAGCTTTTACGTTTTCTTGCTAATTTTTTTTTTTAGTATGGCCTATTTAGCTTTTTCTGTGTTTTATAGTTAGTATATTTTTGCGGATGTTTTAGCTTTTTGTATTGTATTTTTTTTAATATATCTATAATATTTAAAAGCACGGTTATAATTAAGTATATTTCATAAGAATTATATTTAAGACGACGCATCTATGGGTCCTCTAGTATTGTCCATGGTCGTCGACGATGACCTCGTGTTTGTCTCCATATGAAAAAAAATTGGCTTCTACATTTTATAAATTTCACTTTGATACTTATTTTGTTTCATCAGATTGTCTTTTGCAAATCAACAGGCAAGTCAATAGCATGATTGTTGAAAATCGTTTTAGACACTAATCGACAGTTCTCCCTTCTACATTATGGAGTAGTCAATTAATTGTCTATTTTAGTTGTGTCAAAGCGACTAATGTAAAAAAACTACGATGGTGCTGTTTAATTATAACTCAAAAACTACTGGACAGTTTTCAACTAAAAATATAAGACCAAACAGCAACCTTTCGATCAAAATAATTAACCGGAGTACCAGGACCGACGTTCTGTGGTAACATACATAAAAATAGAAACATCCAGGAATTGATAGTCTCCTTCTTTTTGAAGTCGATTAACAAATCTGATTATTACAATTTGCACGACAGCAAAGGCCTAGAGCCCGAGTTCCGGTCACCGCGCGTCAAGTCACTCTGGGACAAATGGCGCACCGTGTGGCTGCTGGCCTGGGAGCGGCAGCGGCGGCTGCACGAGCGTCTCGCACACCTGCACGAGCTGCAGCGCGTGTCCAACTTCAGCTGGGACGACTGGAGGAAGCGGGTATGACATCACAGATAACTTTGTGCTTGTTAAAATATTTAAAAATAGTGTATGGAAGAGTACAGTACCGAACTTTTGTTGTGTGTCAGGTTGATGAGGAGTTTGAAAGATCAGACACCTGTTCAAACCTCCTTATAATAAGGTCAAAATGTTTTCATTGCAATTTTAAAACTTTTTGCTACTGTAATAATATAATTGGATAAGCCGGTGACCAACATATCCATCGAGCTGCACTTTCACTAGAATGACACACGTTTAAGGAGACAAAGAAAGTTGTACTGCCGAGATTCATCAGACAGACATGAGTGTACCCATCATCAGCCTATATCTGTGCACTGTTGCACATAGACCTTACCCAGTATGTTAATTGCTAATGTTATCTGTACAGTTCCTCAAGTTCATGAACCACAAGAAGTCCCGGCTGACGGACCTGTTCCGCAAGATGGACAAGGACAACAACGGGCTCATCCCGCGGAACGAGTTCATCGACGGCATCGTCAACACAAGTCAGTTTTCTTTTATTACAAGTAACGTATAAACCACAGACGAACAGGTCATGTGACAGTTCTTCATGTAACAATATTTCTTAATTAAAACCATAAAAGGCTATTATTTTTGTGACATTTGTCACTAATGGTCAAGCGTCAGAATTACCGAACTAGCGGTCGTCGGTTGTAATCCCACCATTCGACTCTTGCTTTTGTGAGGAAAAATGTCGGTAATCATAGGTAGACGACTAATTGCTTTTTACTATTATCCCGGAATTTCATAAGTAGAGGGCGCTGTTGTCAGACATGGTAATTTTTTTTTAAGTAGAACACCGCGAACGTATTCAATTGTACCTAAAACTAACAAACGCTCTAAAAACATTTCTGAGTGTTCGTATACATGTCGAAGTTCAAAAACAAATATTAGTTCTGGAAAAAAAAATTGCAGTTTGTTTAAGATAAAACCTGTTCATTATCTATACCGTCGACTAAAATACAACGCCAGGTACAGGGTGTTTACAAATCTAGATATAGTCTGTACAGATATAGTGAGAAAATATTTTCCTTCATAATAATTCGGAAAACTCCGTATTCATCGTTCTCTCTTAAACAGCTTCAGTACCCGTCTTGGAGAATGACATTATTCATTTTGACATTTGACACTAAACAATAAACTTCCATATTAATGGATATCTAAATGTCACTCATTTAATAAGATCATTTATTGACAGTTCGGGTGTCATCGTGTTCCGATAAAGATCCGAGTTTTGCCGAAGGAAAATAGTTTCTGATTACATCGGTACCTCATGTTACTATAATGAATAAAGCTAGTTACACATCTACAGTTTTAACTGAATTAAAATTGCACAGTTATAACTTGGAAATACGAATAGCGTAATGGTAAATGATACGGTACTGATGGCGGTTTTGGGTTCGAATCTCACTATTCGACTATTATGAACCATATCTTAACACAAGCTTACCTGGAATGGTTACAAGAAATATTAGTAAATTAATTAAAATATACTCATATTTTTTTACTTAAAAAGTAACTTACGTGTGTACCTAAACTTTCGGTTAATTGTACGGTTAAGACGGTAGTTTTAACTTTTCAACTCGACAGTTAAAACTAATGTGTGTAGAAAGCTTTAGATTTTGAATGTAAAATACGATAGGAATATATAAGTTAAAATAGTGATTAAGTAAATAAAAGTTGTATTAAATAAACTTCAAGAGTTTTGTATGCTTTATTCTAGAACCTTCTAAAAGTTTAATTGTTTGTCAGAATTCGACACGTCCCGGCTCGAGATGGGCGCCGTGGCGGACCTGTTCGACAGGAACGGCGGCGGTCTCATCGACTGGGAAGAGTTTATTGCTGCTCTCAGACCTGACTGGGTAAGTACAGCATCAGGTCCTCTGCTGAGAGGCCATATCGATGACCGTCCGGTACCCACACCAGGACGAAGTCGTCTGTCCATCGTAGTGGGTCAGTTATCTTCTGGGGTGCACGATATCAAATGAAGTTGAAGGTTCTTTCAATAAGAAGAAATGTAGCTGGTTGATACGAAAGAAATAATTTTTGAAAGAGGTTTAAAAGAAAATAGTTTCCATGTTAGTATTCTCGATTTGAAAACTGAACTATCGAGATTTTTTATGTAATCTAAACACCTTATTGATATGTCAAATTCCATGCAAACCATTTTCGACCTTAAGTCAATAGTGTAATGGTCGAAAATGTATTGCCAGTGTTTGTATCGTAAATTATCTTCTGATAGAATGATCATTGAAAAGATTGTCTCATAACGCAGCTACATATGTAACAAGTCTCTAAATTTTTAAACAAATATTGAGATATTTGAAAGTCTAAACTCCGAAGTGGGATACCAACTAGTTCAGCAGTGAGTGTTAATTGTTCTGAAATATTTTAATTTAAATTAAAAAAAACATGTTTAGAACCCCGCTATAGTGTTAAGATTACGTATTTTGTTGACCATTTCCAATTTCTTCTTCATATTGAAAGATTCAAAAATCTTTACTATGGGACAGTCAAAGCAGTTGTACAAATATTACCATCCCTTTTGTTTCCTTTGCCAAACCAGAATTATATCTCACCACATTCAAATCTAACCGTCGTCTCTGTTGCGTCAATGTAAAACGACACTAATGTGTGGTGGTGCAGGTGGAGAGGCGCGGGCCGCCGACGGACGCTGATAAAATACACGATGAGGTGAAGAGGCTGGTCATGCTGTGCACTTGCCGTCAGAAGTTCCGCGTCTTCCAGGTCGGCGAGGGGAAGTACCGGGTGAGTTTTCACATTATATAAATATTGCCATATTTAAAAAAAAAAATATACTTTACTCCCGAGCCAGAGGGTAACCTTTTTATCTCCAATTATATCAAAGTAAGCTTGTCTTTAAAAGTTGCTGTTAGTTCAAATTGTATCTAAAACTTATGTCCATACTGCTTATACCATAATAATTATGACAATGTGATGGTGTCCAACAGTTCGGTGACTCACAAAAGCTCCGTCTGGTTCGAATCCTTCGCTCGACTGTGATGGTGCGCGTCGGAGGCGGCTGGGTCGCCCTCGACGAGTTCCTCGTCAAGAATGACCCTTGCAGAGGTATGTGCTGTCTATTTATTAATCTCTTCAAATATAAAAGAAGGTAATGAAGCTGGTAACATTAATTAGACTATTTTGTGGGTGATGTAAAAAAAAACATATGCAGTTGTTAAATAATATCAAACAATAGTATGTATATTTTTAATTTAATTTACTGGAATATAAAAATTCTTATTAAATCCATTTAGACAGAGAAATTTTACAGAATTAGTTACATAAAAAAATGTCAATAAAATTAAAAACAAATAGTAAATCACTTGACTGTTCTCAGAATGCTATAAGGTCATAGTTTTGACCATACGAGAAAAAAACTTCTAGGACAACAAGCTTTAAATTTCATTAACTCATAATTTTTTATAATGTGCACCCAAATAAAAGTGTCAAAATGTAATGTTGCCATCTTCATCTCCTTACTCAAGTTTGTTTTGACTGATGGTGAATTAAAAAATCTTATCTTGTTAATGAGGAAAAATGAAATATAGAAACCTACTGAATCAATTTTATCAATTTACTGAAATATATAAAAATAATTTTGAAACACCAATAGTCTAGTATTTAAGGGTATGGACAACTGATCTAGCGGTCATGAATTCCAAACCCATTCGACTATTGTGAACCATATCCTAACACAAGCTTTTTCAATGCAAGGAATGGTTACAAGAAATATTAGTGAATGAACAAAAATCTACTAATATTTTACTCAACAAATTTATACAGGCACAAAAGAAGTTACCTTCTTGTTACTATTTAAAAAGAAAAATTAATTTGAAACTAAATCATTCAATTTTCCTCCTCGTCAAAATTATAAAATTGATGTCAAAGATATACAATGTCCTTTATTTAAGATATAATTAATATGAACTAAATTTGTTTACATATTTAAACCTGTAATATGTTTATTCAAATTAAATATTTGTTCTGACTAGTAACAAAAATAAAGTTTAATAATAGTAAAAATTGTTTATTACAGACTTATAGGTTTAAATATAATGCTAAACTACAAAAATGTGACTTTTAACAAACATTGATATCAAAGTGTCAAGTCTTTAGTCTAGCTTTGAAACTAGTCGCTGACTCCGACTAACTTCATGAGTGCTGTTTTTTACTTAGTACATAATAATGTCCTACGAAACTTTGTAGTTTGGCTTGACATGATTTTTTTGTATATGAAAAAATAATTTTTCACATACAAAAAGTATTAAACGATCTTATTCAAAGTGTCAATCAAAATCCGTGTCGGGTCTCCATGTATGTTTTAACACCGTAACAAGGGAAGCATTTATTAACCGCAGGTTCTGCCGGGATAGATTCATGTGAATGCTTGTGTTGTAACAAAAATAACCATATATATTTTTTTAAATCATGTTTAATTACTACAGATTACATCGTTAAACACTAATACAAAAACTGGCAACATCTAATTTTTAAATCTAAAAATACTGTTGAAAGTGCATTTTTTTTTTCGTTTCAATTTTTATCACAGCTGTTGTTAAGTCACAGAAAAGATCGATGCAATACACGCAATGAGTCATTAATCGAAATATTAAATTAAAAAGGTACATTAATTAATATTAAAATAAGACATTAAAAAGCCCTACAAACATCTATTCTAGTACAAAATGAGATTCATAAAAATGCATTATTTCTAATTCTACCGGTTAGTGTAATACTACAAGCCTTAATATGTAAGATTAAATATGGAATTTCAAAAATATTAAGAGACCTTACATAATACTGCTAGTATTGCTTAAAACTAGGCAAGATAAGCCAAGCAAGTTATAAATATTTAGTCCACAGTTGTCTTCCTAATGAAAGATGTAAGAGATGAAATCTCACTGTTGTGTTCGCTCGGTAATGGGCTAAACTCAATTTCCTCACTCAAATTCTGAGTATCCGAAGTATTCTCGTTGACTGGCCAACGCTTATGACTCGGTGCATACAGTACCAACAATGCAAAGATGTAAATATTCCACATTCCGTACACACCAGTGAAGAACGCTGAAGTATATTCAAGCTCAATGGTATCGTCCCATTTCCACTGGCCTTCCGCAACTTGTCCTAATATAAATCCAATGACAGTTAGTGCAGCGCACAACAGTGTTGCCAACATGAGAAATTTAAAACGATATATTACCCCTTCATAGTGCAAACGTCTGACACTACACATTGTTGGTAGAGATTGACGTTTCTGAGATATGTTGATAAAAACTTTCCAAACCATGTAGCATAAAAACAAAAAGTATACCCCAGTAGATATTCCCGCAAGTATAATAAAAGTCAGAGCTAGATTGGTACCAATGTCAGTCACCCAGATGGAGTAGAATGGATTTCTTAACTGGACACCTCTCTCGCACATGTCAAATATGAACAGGGAAATACAACCCATTGCAACAGCACTCAAGTGTCTCCAGTACTGTTTCAAAGAGCTTTGAGCTGACGCATCTTGTATCAACATATGCTCTCCGGCAAAAACAAGCCAGAAAGAAAACAGTGTCGCATAAAAGACTCCTTGCTTAATGTCCCCTAAGAGCAGCATAAATGGAAGATCAAAATGCAGGGTTAAATATTCAAATGGCATGTTGAGAAAGCACAATGCAATACCAAGACATAAAAGCATTTTTTCTAATAAAACGGGCTTTCTTTGTAACAAATGTATGCGGTTCCAAAACCAAGTTAATATGCCAATTATACATGGGAAGAATATAGTTTTTAATGACAACCATACTTTAGTAAAACCTCCATTTTGATTGATTACAATGAGCCACATATCTTGTATGTGCCCTATGTTGGTATTCATGCTGGGCGTGTCCACTGGCAGTCGAATATTAAGTAGATAATAGTCATGGTATAAAGAGCCTAGTTCAAACAGTGGAATGGCAGAGCAATTGTACAAATATTCATCAGTTTTCAAGTCAATGTCGCAGTCCAGATGTCGTTTTTCCACCGATTGAGTGTAAAGTTTCCATGCGTCGTCTGCATCGCCTTTGTTTTTGTACGCGAGCCGCGCGTCGATTGTAATAGTACTTCTAGGCTTCACTTCCATTTGCGAATGGTATTTCAAATCGACTTGTAAAACGCCAATTAAATTCTGTTGCCATCTCGAGAAGTCTAAATTTGTCCTTTCGCGAGGAACCGGCATTTGGAACACGAAAACAACGTCCGTCTCCGTCAAGTCTTGATGCATGTTTCCGAGATCGACTTTTTTACAAGAACCTTTGCCACGATTATAAAACCATGTTTTCGTATCGTTTTTCATCGTAGTAGTGTCCTTGCATACTGTGGCGAGCATACTATGAGCATTAGCAGGCGTGGGCGCGATCAAACCTCCGATGAGAAAACACGTAACTTGACATAACAAAAGAAACGTGACTAATACGGCTAGTTTTCGACCGCTTAGATTTTCTATTATCGTTCCCGTCATTTTGAGGCACAGTTTTCACGTATTTAACTTAAATATATCACTATTTTAGGACATTAAACCGGTTTCCATTGTTGTCTACCTCGAATTTAATGTCGACCGAGGCGAACCGACGCGACTGATAAATTGACGCGCTGTTTTTGACATGCGCGGGCAGAGATGTTGCCAGTAAAATACATAACGCTATATTCAACTAGCGGTAAGCTTTTAACGCTGTTATAACATATCGTTTCGTTCGTTTTTTATTTTCGCGAATAAAAAATTAATTTATAAATGAAAACGAAAGCGGATCCACATATAATCACGGTAGTATTTCATGGCTACTTCATAATTATCACGAACCATTTGTAAAAGTTTAAAGGCTATTAGCAACAGAGTGCAGCTAATTACAGTAAGCATCAAAATTTTAATCGACAAATATTGACGTCGCTACTAATTTACTAATTCGTATTCGCTTGACCCAAATCCGATCCTAAATCCATTATTTTTTTTATTTGGTTCATATTGTTTATTGGTTCATTTCCTTCCTTAACAATCCTATGAGTAGTATCGTTAGTGCTACCGCTGCCTGACCCGAGCAAGCCGGAGCAGCATGAAGCTTGTTGTCCGCTCGGTAAGACTACACGGCTGCTTCCAGAACCTTCTTTTAAAATACAAAACTTTTCTAACAATTCTTATTCTTTAATTATCAATGCATTGTTTATTTAAAGGTTGGTTCAAACGCTGTCCGTAGCACCATGGTGTGGCCTAAATATAATTTTGCAATGTTTTTTTTAATGATATGCTAAAAAAAAAAATAATGTGCTATAGAGCAATATAATTAGCTAGCACTTAATTATTTGCTACAATTAGTACTTGGATATTAAATTATTTATTTAGTACTAATAACTTTTTTAGTACATGTTTTTGCTTTTTTTTTCTAATTACAGCATGAAAAATGGTATTTGGTTGCATTTAGCATTTTTGTATTTTTTTTTTATATAAAGTAGATACTAATTTATGAATAAAACAAGTGCAAGTCATTATTGCTGTCATGTAAATATTCATACGCAATGAGTAATTAGAAAAGACATCATGTTACGTGAAATAATTTCCAAATACATTTGGAATAACTTGAGTTTGTTAACTAATTCTTTATGATATCTTGCCCTTGGTTTATTATGTTCGCATAGAGGTGAAAGATTAACTAATGGTATAATTGTAACTCCCGTTCCTAACTGCACATTGTTATATAAACCGTTTTTTTATGTGTTATGTTGTTTTGTTTGACTTTTTCTGATTTTGTTTGTTATTTTTTTGCCCCTCCCTTTTTACCCTACTACCATTGCACGAATCCTCGTTTTTTTTTACACTGTTGTGTTTCTTTTTTTTACTTTCCCTTTACCGTATGGTTTTCGTTGTGTCCGTCCTGTTCCCCGTCCCCGCCCTGTTTGCATCCCACGCACTGGACGCCGCCCGCATGCAGCTAAGGGACGCACGAACATCGAACTGCGGGAACAGTTCATTCTGGCGGATGGCGTGTCTCAGAGCATGGCAGCGTTCCGCCCGCGTACGCCCCGCTCTAGCACGAACACGCCCCCCTCCACGGGACCCATCACCAAGGTAAGTAGCTGACCGTTGCTACCACTTTTTATTAAGTTCCCCTCTACAGGTTAGACTATAGCTGTAATATCGCACACAACATATTGCACAGTAGTTGAATAGAGGGCGCAATCGGTTTGGGATTTTTTTTTCTTGTTTTGCTTTTCTGTTGCCCTTTGTACATGGATTTCCACATCCATTTGCAAGTGGCATCTCCGTGCAGCGCAGCATGCGTCAGCTGGTAGCGTTTGGTCGTATTGCATTGGTGTGCTCGAGGCTGTATGAAGCTCGTGTAGTGTTTGGTGTTGTCTGCTAGTGTACCATTGGAAACACCGCATTGGCAAGGTGGCACGGCAACGGCTGTGGACGACATGGTAAATATTTCGTTCCCCTTCCCGCTCGATCCCGTCACCTCCCGCTCACCAAATGATTCGCGTTCGTCAAGCGTAATAAACATTCGGCACTCGTCGTAACGTCGTAAACTGCGCGTTCAAACGATTGGCACTATGAAGGAATTTGTACGGAATGAATGTATCCCTTGCCCTCCTTAATCAGAGTCCCGGTTTTGTATTGGTGCGTTTAGCTGAAGAATTTATGGAGCAGCTGAGGCCTATTTTTGAGGCTCTAAGGCAACGGGAAGAGCTTCCGTGTTCGTACCCGCTGCACGTGGGCTCGACGCATGGCACTAAGCAAGCTTTCATTTACGGACACTCAAGATCGCAAGGGTCCACGACGCCGGGCGCGCACCACTATTCTCACCACCACGGATACCAGCCGTCTCCTGGATATTGGGTAACGCCACCTAGGCAGTGTCAAGCGCCACCATTGATGCACCTTTCAGTTTTGTTATTCCATTGTCGTTTATGTTTGATAATGTGAATTGTTGTCACCGTGTTAGACAGCGTTATTCAGTTTTGGTGAATAACATCTAGTTCCGCATGCATGTGCATTAGTCTTTGAAGGAGTCACGCAAGTAATCACCGATATTTAGTCTTAACTAAATTTGCTTATTGATTTCGCAACAATCTATTAGAAGTGAACACAAGATAATGTAACGTTCATTGCTCAAACTTTGGATCTCTAAATGAAATATCTTTTAAATTTAAACAACGCTTTTTGGTGTGTAACAAAGAATGAATCCGTGCAGGTGAGGGAGCGCACAGTCCGCTCCGTGCCCATGTCGGCGGGGGCCGCGGGGGCCGCGGGCCGCGCCTCGAGGTCCTCGCTCAGCGCCGGCACGCCCGACTCGCTCAGCGATAACGAAACCGCGGGCGGACTCAGCACTAGATACAGGAAGCCTAGCGTGCCCAGGTAATCAACATAGCCAGAAAGAGTGGTTCATACAAGTTAGATGTCTAATCAAGAGTCTATTGAAACTGAGGGCGTTTGACCCATCAATTGATCTTCGACCTAACCTTTTCAGAATTAGCGTAATAAGGCTTTTAAAACCTTTTATAAGAATTTCAAATTATTATCGTTCTTGTGTTAAATATTTCGACTTCTCTCAGGTCGACATTAACTCCTGGAGGGTCGAGGCCCGGCTCCAGACCGGGATCAAGAGCAGGGTCCAAGCCACCATCTCGGCATGGATCTAATCTTTCTTTAGATAGTACTGGTAAGACAAATTAAAAAAAAAACATTCTTTGTGATTGATTTTTTCAATTTTATCATATTTTTTTTTGTATTAGACGATGTATCGACGCCATCTCGCATTCCGATGCGTAAAGTGACGAACACGAGAGCATCGACAGCGCGAGCGGCAGCCACCGCCAGCAAGCTCGGCGCCAGCACGCCCAACGGAGGCTCTCGGCCTAGGACACCCACGGGACTGCTCACTCCGGCCAGTGGAAGGTATGTACCAATACGAACCGACTCTGTAATACTTGAATTAGAGGACAATAATGTATAAATCCGATTCGTCCGCGATGTAACAGGTTTACAAGTGGAGGGATATACCGCACTTCCAGCATACCGACACTGTCCCCGGTGCCGGCGTTAGTGAGGTACACACAGTGCAGTTTGCTCGTGCCTTGTTTGTGAACGGGTTAGGTAGTGATCGCAATTAGTTACTTCACTGTATCACTAAATCTGGTTAACAACTTGGACACGATCAGCTTGGAAATTTCAAATTGCGATCAACACTTGGGGCACACCGAGTTGAAGTGGCACGTTTTGCTTACTGGGGTTATAATGTAGTGACGTCATAGACGTACGTCGTCAGGGACTTGCTGGATGCCGTTACTGTTCCAAGTCTATTTGATGTCCGGTGGTGGGATTTGAACTTTGTACAATCTTGTATCGTCCAGGTCGGGGCAAAGCACGTTGCAGTAGTTTGATGAACATAACACAGCTTTGAGTCGTTCCATGCCTGATGACTAATGTAACAAGTTTAAAACGAGAAGGTTTCTTTATCTATGATATTAAATAATTGTATTTTTCCTTCCCGCATGCAATACGAAAATGGAATTAAAAAAAAAACAGTTCGACACATTCCCAACCTTCCTCGGTGGCGTCCGAACATCCCAAGTCTCTGTCACACAATCACCCGGCATTCCAAACACAAGGTTCCACGAAAATACCAGTTTACATCGGTCACCGACTCCAAAGGTCCCCATCCTTCGATCGAAGCTTCAAAATTTCACGTAAATCTCAATCTAGAGAGATTTCTCTGGAGCCCAGTCCCACTTCCTACGACCCCTCGCGGAAATCCGACCAGAGGAGTCCAGAAGACGATTCCTCGCTGTTCAGCATATCGGGGATGACCAGCGACAATGAGTGCGATAGTAACATGAGCGAGTCGAGTGGCGACGCGCCAAAGACAACACAGCGCGACACCAAAGGGTACATTCCTCTACAATGCTATGGTTCTGCCCGATTGTTTTGATGCTGTTTGAATTTTGTTTCTGTTGGTTGTATTCACGGCATCGCCATCGATTAGTTGAGCCTCGTCGGACCTCACTCGAATGCTCCTCAGTCATTTGCTTGTCACTTTCAGTTCGTTCATCACAATTTAAGTTCACCAACACGCACTCCATCTGACATTCAGAACTGACGTTGCTACTTAATTTGTTTTCATAAGGCCAACATACCAACATATATATATTTACCAATAACAACTAATTTGCCTTCTGTATCTGGCTTTGTATGTGCACTGCACGCTTCCCTAACACAAAGACTATGTGAGTGTTATGTTTTGTATGATTTTATATATCATTTATATCATATATTTAAACACGAATATCCAAAGTATTCTTCTTCATAAAAGCTTATATTGTGCAGTCGCAATGTCTCATTCCTTCTGCTTTATTGTATTCTCTCTCAGTGGCGTAGCGTGAGGGGGGGGGGGTTGGGGGCGT
>JAODUI010000019.1:3277623-3289181 GCA_027563995.1 Papilio gigon | reverse complement strand
GGGAGGTGGGAGTCGGGGGTGGGCGGGGGCGCGAGCGGCCGGTGGGTCAAAACAAATAAAAAATGAGTAAGAGATTTGGTGGGGGGGGGGGGGGGGGGGGGGGGGGGGGGGGGGATGTTAAAAAGATATATTGCCCCCGACGTAAATCAAGCTCGCTACGCCACCGCTCTGTTTGTCGCTGTCTCACGTGCGCTGTATGTTTGCATTTGAAAACAACACATTTGTATTGCTTTTTAAATGTTTATATCAATATTTTACCTTTACTGAATAGAATTGAAATCTTAGATCTGTCGAGTTTGTGTGTCGACACAGTAGCACGTGGGGCCGTCGATCAATATTAAATATTATAATGTAACTAAATTTCTCTACTATGCACACTAACATCGTCGTAGGAGCGGCTCGTTTGCCTTCGCCGACGGACAAACGCCCGGCCGAAGTCGCATTCCAATACTAAAGGACCAGCACACTAACAGTAACCTTACTAGGTAATTCAAATCTTTCCTATCCTAGTAATTGTCATGTTTAGGTAAAATATTGAATGGGTTTCATTGGGATGCATGTTCATTTTGTGTCATGAGTATAGTTGTTATACTGATCGTATAGGCAAAGGACGCCGTCCGGCAGCACCACGCCGGTGCGGCCCGGCCAGCAGACCGCGGCCTCGCGACTGCTGAGAAAGAAATCGGACGCGTCCGATAGCGGAGCTCCCACTACGCCTCTGACACGACGCGGCGCCCCGGCCAATCGAACTACGGAAAAACGCGAACCATTCCGACTGTAAACGAATTTTGACTTGATTAACCGACAAAATTGAGAAGTCTTTCCCCAATTTTGTTGTTTATCGAGATTGTGATGTGTTAAGACAGACGCTTTGATACAATATTAATAAATTACAAATTATTATTTGCGTTTTTTAAACAATATATTAGCCGAATATAAAATTTGCATATAAAAAAACTAGAAAAACAACAAAAAAATGTGTCAAAGGGTGTGTCTCAGTACATAGTTAAGTGTCGATGTGTGTATTGGATTATACTAACATTAAACTATCGTGTTCGCGAAGGAAGCCAAGCTTTTAAAGATTTCGCGAACGTGGCTTTTAACTAGGATCAACGGCAGCAGTGAACTTGAAGTGTGCACTCGTTGCCTTGTCGCTTCTCCACAATCCGTGCAAGTTACGTTTGACTTATTGTATTGCCAGTATTTATTCTCTGTAGAATCCAAAACGATATATTTTATTTCGTAAACAGCCTTGTGAATACTTTATTCTTATTTATTGTCAACGTTGCCATAATTGTTAGTGTATGTTTTGTATGTTGAATACGTAGTCTCCCGCAGCGGTGAGAGTTGAAAAGATATCTTCGTATTTATTTCTTTAGGGACCATTTTGTTTACGGATTATTGACTATCCGATCGCCGGCCACGGCTTCCTGCGCCGCGAGCGCCGCGCGTAGTGTCGCCAGACTACCGCGTCGTTGAAGCCCCGGAAATCAGTGGCCGGGGATCTTTTAACGTGATAATAGTTAATATTGTTTCATTTTTTTTGCACAATCATAATTCTCTTATCGTTTCTTGTGTTCAAATGAATGCTGTTTAATTTGACGATTGTCATTATAGGTAGATACTTTCGTATGTGATTTATTTCTACTACGATTTCTGCACAATGTTTTGTATGTGAGTAGGCGATACACGCGAGGGGGGCCGAGGTGCGGTCCGCACTGTCGCCAGAGTGCGGCCGCGCCGACGTCGGCCCGCGTCTAACAAATTCCACAGCGGACTTTAATTTTAAGTGAAATAACTAAAGTACACTTGTCGAAAAGAAAAGACATTTCCTTAAAGCTTAGAATACTTTTGATATATGAATAAAATAAAGAACGCTTAAAATGTAACCTTCCTTCATTTATAAATGTTAACCAACACTCACATTTATTTGTTAATTTAATTATAAATTTGACTTTATGATTAAAACCTTATTATTATTAGTAACTATTGTAAAACTATTAATCTGGTCATTTTTATTTAAATCATTGTTGTATTTGTTGAATATAAAATCGAAGCAAATTTACTAAGCTTGCAATATTTTTTGTATAAAATAATGATCCTTAAGAGCAACAGTTTTAAAAATCTCATTATTGATTTCTGAATAAACAAATAACAATAATTTACTGTGTTTCATTTCTTCTTCGATGCCGAGGCCTTTTTTATGACACCCTCAACTGACACGACTATGCCGAACATTAGTGTTAAGAGATCGCTAGAGCCCAAGACATCCTCAAAACCATAGTACGACAAAAACTATGCCATGTCGGCAATTTGTTGGTTCAGTTTTCATTCTACCATTATTAGTGGACGTGTAGAATCAGTATCAAGCACCTATAAATTTAAATAAATAGTTTTTCAAGTTAAAAGTGAGAGATATATTAACATTATGATAAAAATTATTATTCGATAGCATAATACTGAAAAAGACAGTTTTTTTATTGTGTGTGGATCTTACAAAATGTTATTCCAAAAGCTGTTACTAAATAACTGTTACTTTTAGGTAACTGCTTCATAGCATTTCCCGTTATTTTTTTTTGTATTGCAACCCCAAGTAAAAACTAAATATGTCGTTTGACAATGACAATGACAAAACTTAAAGTTTAAAAAAAAAAACAAACGAAAACATAATTTCTTTGCGCAAATTTAATTAATTTTGTATATAAAGTTGAAAAACTAAACTAGAAAAGACGTAATAAAATGGTTGGCATTAGTATGGACGGCCCGTCACGAGACCGAGTCATGAAACTTATTGAGGAGAAAGATAGAATCGAAAGGGAAATTCAAGAACAAATGGCTATTCTTTCGACGAATAATGTTGGTATGCACGATTCTTTGGTGGACAGCGAGGGGTACCCGCGAAACGACATCGATGTGTACAAAGTGAGACACGCAAGACATCAAATTATATGTAAGTTGAACTAAAAATGACTAAGTAACTTTTGTATGCTGTTCATAGTTTTTTTGTTGTGACTTCATTCGACGAGACAGCGTACATATTTCTGTTCAGTATTTCCCATTTTGTTTATATTAAATGCATTATCCTTTCATTACTGGCACTATAGTATAGTTAGCTGTTATTCTTTAAAAATGTTATAATTTTAGGTTTACAGAATGATCACAAGGCAATCATGAAGAAGATAGAAGAGGGTCTATTTGAAGTGCATTCTGAGTTCCGTAGTTCAAGTAACACTGGTATAGTGCAAGCTACTTGTACATACACTAACGGACATGGCACAAACAATGTTAGCAGACCTGTGACTGAAGATAGATGCTTTGCTATTGTCGGGTTTGTCCATGATGGCTCTCCTGCAGATCTTGCTGTGAGTGTATCATTTTATACATATCCCCCCACTCAGGGCTCAAGCCTATCCAAGTCATGGGTGACCGTCATAGTCAACTATGCTGGTTTTAAGGATTCATTAACTTTACAACATTAAAAATTTGATATAATTATAAAGAAATTTATTTGAATTTGAACATTCTAAAATGGCTATGTTCTTGAATTGAAAACAGTGCTTTAGAATTTCTTAAATATTAAAACATTTTTATGTTCTAGGGTTTATTGGAAAATGACAAAATCCTTCAGTTTGGATCGATCAACCATGGTAACTTCTCGGATGTCACACAAGTGCATCAGATAGTGTCACATTCCGTGGGACAGAGGATAGAGGTCAGGGTAAAGAGAGACCAGAATGTCATATCCCTCACCGTGGTGCCGAGGCCTTGGGCACACCCTGGTCTCCTAGGCTGCCAGATCAGACGGTTTACGGAGTCATAGGTATATTGTGTTACAGAATTATTGCTTCTTAATACTACATAATTGAAAGCAAGCTTGAATTAATTCACTATTCTATTTGTTATGTTAAATTTAAGTTGAAATGTTTATGAAATAAAGAAAGTCTTGGTATAAATTGTTTTTAATAAAATACCAATATTTTTATAATTAAAAATAAATTTTATGATTTATAACCATTGACTTTGATTTCTTCTCCTTTGCGTGCCGCTCTATAATCTCTGCCACATCTAGCTTTTCAAATGTCAAATCGGGAACGTCTATGTCAGATTGTGTGTCATCATTGTTTATTTCTTCGTCGGGATAGGTATATTTCATGGAACAATCGAAGTACACCTTGTCATCAACCAGCCTGTAGTCAGGTTTGGGTATGGTGCCCCGGAGACAGTCATGGTAATGGCAGACAATTTTCTCTTGTTCATAAGTTTCACACGATCCTGAAATATACATAATGGTTTTACTATATTTAATTCACTAAAGTGCTTCTTATAGACTTTGTCTATGACGTAAGAAATTTATAATTTCTCTTTCTTGTGTTCTCATGAACATGAATAGATGGCGCTGACGTAAGAAACATTTGGGACATAACACGAGAAACTGCGCAAAACTCAATATTGGAACAGTAGAGAGAGGTAGGGGGGGGGGAACTACGCAGTGTTCTGATGACCTTGACCCGATATAAAGATTGACATTGGTGATACTTACCGGGTCTTTGAACTCGGACAGTAAGCACGGCGCGCTCTGGCGCCATGTTTTTGAAGTGCACCAGGTAACATGCCAGCATGGTGCCCGTGCGCCCCCGCCCATGGCGGCAATGAACACCAATAACCTACAATATCAGTTTACAGTAAAAAAATAAAACGATTAAAGTACACAGTAAAACAGCGACACAATTAGACGCGTATCGACGTAACATAAAATTTTTAAATAAGTAAAAAATAAATTATACCCTAATTTTTTTTTTCATCAAAGTGTTCTCAGATATTAACGAACCAGACACTAATTAACGCGTAAATAAATGAATTCGCTTAGTTATCAATGTTTATATTATTCCGTTGAATTATTTCGGCTTGTATTTGTTACGAATGTTCAAGTGAAAAATAGATTAGATTACTTACCTCTCCCTTTATTTCCGCTCGTTCACAGATTTCAATAAATTTTATAATTTGCCTCAAAGTTGGTGCGCCGAATTCTTTGATAGCGATCTCGGTCCATTTTAACTTTCTGTCAAAATCGTACATTGGCGGTAACTTTTCTGGTGACAGAGTAACTAAATTATTGATGCCAGAGTCAACTAAGTAATTTAAATTCTCTATGGTTTGGGGCCAGCCCATCGCCGCTACCTTTCCTTTTACGAACCATGAAAAATTATACGGTGGGTACGATTCACATTCTTTCTTCTCTTCTGCAGACTTCTTTTCTTTTATTTCTTCTGTCGCAATCTCATCTTTGTGGAAAGTATCGGCATATTTGTAGAATAGTTTAGCAAGTTTTACATTCGTCCTTTTTGGTACGGTGCTCATCGTAACCTTTGTTGAATGCATAAATTAGATTAATAATATATCTAATGTAATAAAAATGTGTAATTTTAATTAACTATAATAAATAGAAGCATTCAATTAAATCATAATCATTTTTGTTCAACAAATGTTTATTATAACTGTGGATAATTTCAACAAAACGAAAAATATAATTTAGTTCCAAACCTTCCTCAAAACTTGTTAATTCACAACTACAGAGTAATAAATCAACACGGAGCACATAAAAAAATCTTCTCTAACGCGATTTGATGTGAAAATAAACAGAAAACCATAGACACGTTAAAACACGAGCGCGAAATTAATGGCGTTATTTTCGTTGCCACCTTGCCCGCCATTTCGCTGTTGACGTCACGGGCCGGTCTGGAACTCTGCCAGACGGTCGGAGTATTGGCAAAGGCAGTTGGCATCGACAGATTTGTGTCACATGCTTTCACATGTGTAGTGTCAAGTACGTTGTATCGATTGATCTGTAATTGGTACTTAAGAAATATAATTTTAATTATTGAATGATATACAACGAGTTCCGTTGAATTAGATTAATCATTATTTTTTATTTTTAAATGCGGAGTATAATACTTAGTCTATGATAGCCCAAATAATAATAAAAGTGTATTCCAATATCGTATGACATAATTTCAAACAGGAAAATGTTTTTGCGTAGAACAAAATCGCTTTATATCCAAATAATTGTAAACATTGTAGACCTATTCTCAATTGCACAGCGTCCGAGTATGAACATCTCCCAGCTGTATTTTACCTAGTTATTACTAGTTAATAATTTTCCTATATATTCTATATTTATCATAGGAAATGGAAGACAACAAAAGGAAGAGAGACTTCTTTTGGCAAAGTTCCAATAAATCTTATAAATGACTACGATTTCTGTTTATCGGGCAATTTACTTCAGGAAATGCTTGTTGAAATAAGATTTATTTATGTTCCATCGTGTTTTGTAAACTCGAAACAATTGTATTTCTGTTGTATGAAATAATTCTTCAGACATTATTAGGATTTGTAATGTCGAGATTTCAATGAACTAATTTAGAAAAATTAATAAAACCAGTTAATTCATTATTTTTTTTTTTAATAAACGTTAAGAAACAAAGATAATTTCATTGTATTCAGGTACAATATTTTTCCATACAGATTATAAATAAATCACAATACAGCATGATCACAGATAGATGGCGCTTTAGAGAATTCGTTTGGTACTTTCTTTGGCGGCCTCAATGAACTCCTCCATAACTTCCCCGCTGACGCCGAATCTCAAAGGATTGTCTTCGGTCAAGTGCTCGAAATATTTATCTACCACTTCCTCTTGTTCTGGGAAATCCAATGAACCTGCGGAATTTAGTTTTGAATTTTTTCATATCTTAGAATTCATCGGATATATCGATTTTACAATGCCAGCTTTAAAAACACTAAGGTTAAGTCTTTTCCCGGTAAAATAGGACTAAACCAGTGAACTACCAATTCGGCTAAATACACACACGTATGAAAGCCAATATTTATAAAAAAAAACTGTAATTTAATATAAACAAATAACCGTCTGGTTCAGCGTCTCGCAGTTTTCTCTTTATAAGACTACATACAGAGATATACCAATTGTTTCAAAGAGTAAAAATTCAATTGAAATTACCCGACGTTCTTACCTGGTCTCATCATCCGGATGACGTTGCTCGCCTGGTCAGGCAGGAACCTGTGGAAGTGCACCAAGTAGCAGGCCAGCATCACGCCGCAGCGACTGCGTCCTTGTCGGCAGTGGATGCCCATCACCTGGTACAATCAAATTTCCTATATCTATCGTGTGTCCAGGGAGTTTTAATATGTTTTAATTTTGAAAGCCATTAGAAAAAGAAATGAATTATTTAAAAAAAAAGAGAAAATGTTAACATTTACATTTCATTGACAATTGTTTTTATGCGCTCATTGTGTTCACTTTTTTGTAATACAATTTCCGTCTAAAATATGAATTTGATTTAAGACCATTTATAATATACGCGATCCTCGGTAACAAGAAGTCAATAATTCGTCGGTTTAAATCAAAATTGATAAAAAATATTTTAAACAACGAATGTGTCCGTTACGTCCAATGGCGAAGAAAATGCGAAGCTTAGAATAGGTGGCGCTGGTGTACATCGTTCTTTGTGTTTCGACATTTAAATATGTTACTGCTTATATATATATATACGTTCGCTGCGGTATCAATTTTTGAGTACTTTCCATCTCTGCGGTACGAGATGTTATCGACCCGCTCCGTGACTAGACGTTAGTGCGACACGCGGTCCATTAGACCCCACCTCTTGTAACAAAGTTATGCCCTTCGCACGACAGAGAAGTACATGTTTTCCTTGCCGCCGACAGGTTAGTTGCATTAGGAATGATTTAGACTTCGTTTCGCAGCGAACATGTTAATAGTGTTGTTATTTAAAAAAATAACAAGTTTTTTTTTTATATACGAGAAAGGGGGCAAACGAGCCCGGGATCACAAGAGCGATCATCGACGCCCATGGACACCTGCAATACTAGAGGAACCACAGGTGCGTTAAATATACTCTAATACAATGAGACAACACTAAGAATGCCATGTTCTAGATGAAAACCGGTAAAAGTTTTTATAGGCAGGAAGATTCAGTGAATAAAATAAAATAATTGATACAAAAATGAGTTTCGTTTACACAGTAGCTTTCACTCACCTCGCCATTTTTGTCCGCTCTTTTACAAACGTCAATGAATTTTTTTATCTGTTCTATTGTCGGTAACTCGAATTCTTCTATTGGTATCTCTGACCATCTCAACCTGGCAATATCGTCTACGGGAGGTTTCTTCCCAGCGGCCAGTGTTACCAGATTCGTTATACCTTGATTGATGAGGAACTGTAAATTCTCTTTATTCCTAGGGAAGGCCATAGCTGCCAATTTCTTGGGAATGACCCAGGAGAATTTGAGTGGCGGGTACGCTTCGACCGCTATTTCTGGGAAAGGATTTTCTGGTATAATAACAGTTAAATCATTTCTTATTTCCTTCTTAGCGCCCGCCAAATGTCTATCTTCCTGTTCCGTAATACTTTCCATTCTCATATAAACTTGAAAACCGTCGTCTGCCATTTTGAATTGTTGAAATGTCCAATTTTCCCGCGTCAACAAACGTCAATGTGTAATTATATAATTTACACAATATTTACTTTATAACAGTGTCGTCTGTGACCAACGGGCACGGTAACCGCGTGTTGACTGACGCTACGCGTCTAGAACGAGAACTTGGCAATGAAATCACGATTCTGGAGAGGGTGTAATATTTATTTCTGGAGTCACCAACCTTGGTATCAAACATT
This sequence comes from Papilio gigon, assembly GCA_027563995.1. NCBI lineage: Eukaryota > Metazoa > Arthropoda > Insecta > Lepidoptera > Papilionidae > Papilio > Papilio gigon. Next base: position 3,280,471 of record JAODUI010000019.1, on the reverse strand, counting down.
GAAACGGATCGTTTTACGCGAAAATGTACTCTATTCCAACGGCATAGAGAATAGATGTGTGACGTTTGTTTTATTTTTAATATGTGGTCGTTTACCGCCGAAAGCGACAGGTGTATTAATACGTCGGCTTTTAACGTCATTATACAAATGATTATTTTTTGCCAAGCCGTCTATTTTTAATTAGAGGTAAGGAATTGATTTGTAAATATACTTTATATACACAATTATAGTTACATGTTAGGCGAAAATATTGTATTTGGCAATAATTGTTTTATTTTGTTGAACATAACCTCTAATAAATAAACAAAGAAAGTACAGGTCAGAGAAATATAACCTATAAATGTAGTGTGTTCATACAAGTTTGACATCAAATCGAGAGTCAATTTATAAAATGTTATTTTTTATTGTAAACTAGCTGACCCCGCGAACTCTGTTTCGCCTTAAATGCCTGCCATTTATGGCAGCCATTGTGATGTTCCTTTTTATTTGTCTAAACTTCTAATTAAATGTAGCAATGTTTTATTAAATAAGGATAGCTAATTTTGTATGTTGATTTCCTGCTCTAATATCGGGATAGTGCATGACCGGAGGTAGCTTCGTCCGGGCGAGGTGCAATGCGCATGTGCAATAATGTCTGGCTCCAAGGCCTCGCGGATCAATACCCGTCCGCCCCCCGCGCATCCCCCGCGCCGGCCGGCGCTTACTGGCTTTAGAAATTTTGATGTCAGCGCCATCTGTTACTACTTTTCAGTACTAATGATAGTTTGAGTGATATGGTTAATAATAATAATAATAAAGACTCTTCATTCCTATTAATTTTCAAACTTAGGTTTTATTGTTAGCTAAATAGGTACACTGTTTGTTATGTTTCAAATTTTCATTATGGATCCCTCTTTTTAAGGGTATAGGCCTCCTCCATCTTCTTCCAACGTTCTCTACTCCTACTTACTCTGAACCAGCCCTTCCCTGGCTGACAGTCAGTGTGTCCCTGATGACTTAAGTGTCGACCATCAATATTTAAGCCTTTGTGCTGCCAGTCTAATTTCCTAAATGTCTTTTCAAGAACTGCTATAAATAATTTCGGTGCTAGGGGATCGCCTTGCTTTACTTCTCTTTTAACCATTATGTCTTCTCCACAACGTTCAAGTTTGACTTTAGATTTACAGTTATTACAAATGTATTACAAAATTCTGACATATTTTTCATTAATACTTAATGTCTCTAATGGTTTTATGGCTAATCGAATCGAAGGCTTTGTTGTAGTCTATAAAGGCCACATACAATGGTCTATTAAGTTCCTCGTATTTCTCAATTACCTGTTCTAATGTTAGTATGTGGTCTATTGTAGTAATCCTGTTCGAAAACCAGCCCGTTCTATAGTTTGTCCATTTTCGATATCCTTTTCTGTCTTGTGGAGTAGTAACATCGAGGCAGAGAGTTTATACATGCTATTGAGTTAGCTGATTGGCCTGCAATTTCCTATCTCTCTTGGGTTGCTCTTTTTATATAATAGCATTCTCTCAGAAGGGCACCATTGATTTGGAGCGATCCCCTCCGTAGGCACCTTGTTAAACATGTAAAATGAAAAAAATTGTTCATAATCGACACCTGATACTCGAACGCGTACTCCAAGAGTTGTTCTCCTCTCTTGTTCCTCTGTCCAAAGCCGAATTTTCCCATTGTCAAATCTATTTCTTCGTAATTGGGTTTTCCTATCTTTGCGTTAAAGTCCCCTATTACGCGCGTGATCTGATCAACTGATCAATGTGCTTTTCTCATATCGTTATAAAATTCTATAATTCAAGTGTCGGCTGATTTTTCCGAGGGTGCCTATACTTGGACAATGGATAGGTTAAATCTTCTATTTGAACTTGGAGTAGGGCAACTCTATTTGATAGACCAGTAAAATTAACATTATTGTCTTTAAATTACTTCTTTACGAGGAATCCTACACCGTAAAGGCCTTTTCTTTGTCCTATGTAACATAAAATGTATTCATCACACTCTTCAATATTACAACCCATTCTCCTTACTTCGGAAATACCTAAAATGTCAATTTCTATGTTGTTAAATGCGTTCGTTAGTTCCACGTATCTTTCTGTAGTTGACAAGGATCCGACATTATACGTGCCTACTTTTAAGTGATTTGTTCTTCCGAACTTACTTGTTCTGTTGTAAGATGAGAGTTTTGGTCTAATTCCCCACGAGGACCAGGACCAGGCTTGGGAAATGGTTTGTTATTTATATTTATTTTTACTTGCGTTTACTTTCGTTCCGGGGACTGATGGCTATATCCTATACGTTTTGTTCGGATGAATGCGTGAAAGATGATAGGGAATTACTCCTGGTTCTCATTACGTCGAAGGCGTTGATTCTGAGCGCCTTGGAGGTACCGTACTGTTTCCGTTGTCAGCTAGGTTTGCGTTTTTGGGGACGACGATGTGTCTCGTTTCCTTTTTTCCTTTCCTCTGTTTCTTAGCTTAATGATTGTTTTATAGTTTTTTTTTATTTTAATTACAAAGTTGCCTTGCCTTTCTTTCCTTCTTATACTAATCTTACTTGAAGTTCTTTCCTCTTTGCTAAGACTTCCTTGGCGTAGTCGTCACAGACAAATGTATTTTCAAAATTTCTTTTCATTCATCATGATTTTGTTTTTAATCAGGTTTAAATCAGGTCCAGCCAATTGTTTATTTCATTCTAATTGTTTTGATACTGGTTTTGTAAGGTACGAACGTTCCCACCTGAATGTGTCGGATAATTGTCATTTAGCAAGATAGAGTTTTCCATAAAATGAGCAGGAAATATAACTATGTCAGTATGAGAGACAACTGGCGTGATAAGAGACATC
>JAODUI010000019.1:3245541-3266348 GCA_027563995.1 Papilio gigon | reverse complement strand
GGCGCTTCAATTTTGATTACTGTTATTTTTTTAAAGAATGAAAACTATTTGTGAAAGTCGAAAACAAAACGTATTTTTAGATTTCCCCCACGTTACCAAAAACAGGGCCAAGTCTGAACAAAGTTCAAGTACTGTTTCTAATTTCAGTCTAAATGTCTCCACCAGAGGGCGCTGATGATAAGTTCCTAGTAGAATAAATAAATGGAATCACGTGAAGACGTATTGTATCGTATGTTCATCTGACGTAGAAATTTACCTACTTTTGTATGTGGGTTATCTATTTTGATTTATAAATAAAGTGTCATTGTAAGATATAATAAACGTACGATTCCACTGCTGAAAACTTTTTAATAAGTTTAATAATTATTTCATTAATGTTTCCGCAGTGAAAACCTACTCTAAAAAGTGATTCTATGTATTGTTGATTTTTGCCTATATTAATGTAAAGATATTGTGAAGTTACTCCAATTTCAAATTCGGCCACCAAGCGTTGACAGGTGTAATATAAATCTTTAAATAATTCTAGATCTTACCTAAAGTATATGCGAGGAAGAGAAACGCGGCGAGGAGGTACCATAACCTCTGTGGTATGACTTCAGGATGTCCATTAAGAGGCTGGTCAGAGCTGGTCATGTTGTGGACAGATGTGCTCGCGGCGCTGTAGTCATAGTCATAGTAGGAGAGGAGAACGAAGTCAAGTACGGTGAGAAGGAAGCCGACGAAAGTCAGGACGTTAGGTGCGACCCACCGAGGTACGAGCTGAGAAAGTAAAAAAATTATTAAACAATTTTTTTTCCATACAATAAATAAAATAAGAGTATTTAATAAGGACATTTCGTGGTGCACCATATAGAATTGCCTCGTTCCTTACGAAATAAACTCCGCCCCCGTCTTTCAAACAACCAATCAGGTAGCAGGGATTTTACGACGGGGTAATACTAAAAATGCCTAAAAAGCAATCAATCGTGTTGAACAGACCGGATCGTTTTTTTTTTGATCAAGTATATCTTGTTATGCAAATACCAAAGTTCGGATTTTCCATAGCAAAGATGGTATATATCGAATTCGTGCTAAAAATAATTTTGTATGAAAACATATTCGTTGTTAGTATTTCCATCGATGAAGTCAGTCAGGTTATTTTAATCGATATACTGAGTTCTCGTGTAAATTAAACCCCTTTTCCACTGATGCGACCGACATTCAATATAGTTAGTCGGCTAGTGGAAGTAGTCAAACTACACCACTTTTGGCAACATTATTACCAAACTATTTTCTACTGGAATGCGGTAGTGACGTAACGGATTGTGAACTGCCGCATTATGAAAATACTGAGTGAATTAAAAATCTATTTTTAATATATATAAAACACAGACAAAAGTTAGTTAAAAATATGTAAACTAAAATGTCACGATAAGATTATAAAAACGATAAAACGAATAAATTACTATTCACAATGAACATTCAGCATGATATAAATCAAATTAAAACATACTTTATTTCTATATACATAAGGTACATTACAATTTAAACATCGTTATCAGAAATGGCGCGACTTTAGCAAAACCGCACGATATTTACGCAATAGATAAAACGAAAATTATTGTAATGCGAAATCTGCACTAGTTTATGACATAATTAAAATAACTTAAAAAAAAAACTAAACCACACTTATCTTTTTTTTGTGACATATAGACAAAACGCATCCGGAGACATTTTATATAAATTCTCTCAGTGTTGAAATATTAAATGACATTTCAAAAATTAAGACATAAAATATTCAATATATAGGTTAGGTTACATATTTATAGATACAAAAAATTAGTCAGCGTATTGTTAATCACTAACCTTGGGAACAGTGATTTGAATAAACACAGTTTTAAAGTATAACCTAAGTGAACAATGAGGTCTAATTATGCAATAATCAGACAATGTAAATTAATTAAAAAATGTCCAAAGATTATTAATCTATGATCCTTAATAGATAATAAAAATTCCCAGTTCTTAATGTCTATTAATATTGAAAAACATATTGCTTCGGCTAACTTTAAAAGGCAGCTATCCAATTAGGAAAGTACCGCGATCTTATGAATATAGAAATGAGTTGACTTAGTTCCTTGTTCCTTTTATTTTTCCTATTTAACTCAGGAGAGCAATATTTTTAGTTAAATATTTTAAAATATATCAACCCCCACTAAAGAGTCTATGATGGGCTAGAAACTCTTTGGTGCGGCCACCGGATCATTATTCTTAATGCCCATGCTTGTATTTTAGCCTCTGATAAACTTGTATTGTTGAATTTTAGTTTTGTACATTTTTAAAGAAATATAAAAACTTACCTCAACAACTTTATTCCAAAATGGATGCATAACATAAACACTTAGGGGACTTGTGTCTTTTGCCATGTACTGTAAAAAAAAAATTAGTAATGTCAAAAATAAAATTCCAAGTTTTGCAATATAAATATTAATTATTACACAGTTGGCGCCATTTAATTACGGTCAATTAAATTAAATTTAGGTGTAATTAAAATGAAAATCAAATTTATTCCATTTAAAAAAATAGTAAACAGTAAAAAAAACTAATCAACATAGCGCCAGGTAACTATGGGCGTAGATCGTATAATTAATAATAATAAGTAGGAAGAGGATATTTAATAAATTCGAAAGTTACGTTGCGTGAAAAATCGATTCGTTTTAGGTTATATCACGGCACTTTTCTGTAATTTAGAAACACTGTAATTGATTCAAATAGCAACATAAATTAATAGAATTTACCTTATAATTATCGAAGCCTTCTAGGTGTTCCCTCGTGAGATATTTATAGTTAAACATTTTTATTATTTAAAATAAACACCGAGACCTATGAAACTAATTAGTATTGACTATATCTTTATATATTACGTTGTAATATACATTTTACTGATTAAAATAACTTAATAATGGCATCACTGTGTTCAGAAACAATAATTCCAATTGAAAATGAATACTACGCCACTTTGTTACATTCATATCACACCACCCGTATGAATGTGTTAAACATAATTACTGGTCGCGTTAGGCTTCTTCATTGGCTATATTCTACGTAAAACCGTCCGAATACGTAACGGTGATGTCACAGGTATTTTAAATATGTAGCAAGCTGTTTTACACCTTAAGGTGTTGGTTTAGGAAATATATTACTGTAACAACTGTAAAAAGCAGCATTGAATGAGTGAATGAAACAAGTACCTTGATCATTGATACATCCAAGCCAACACAAGTCTGCCTTAGATTCATGTCTTTTGGGCCGACAATAAATTTTGAGCATAGAAAACCCTAAGAAAAACTAGCAACTTTAACGAATTTTAACTTGTATATGATTTTTTAAAATCATTTTATATATTTGTTAGAAAGTTTTGTTTAAAAAATGTTGCCAGAGCAATTTTAACAGTAATTTGTAAAGGGGGTAAATTGCTATTTTTATTTGCTAGGCGAAATCAATTCTTCCTTTAATTAAACGTTCAGATTTTTTGCTTAAACCTTAAATCTTTTTTTTAAACCTAGATTAATCAGGGTAACGATAATTATATCAAGTTTTGTGAATGTAGACGCGATGAGGAAATGGTGCAATTAACCAAAAAACAACTTCAGTGCGTCAACACGGCGTAAGTACATTTATTATCTGCTGTAAAAATGCTCGTAGATAAATCGAATTATTGATTAGATAAGATATTTATAGATCAAACGATGCTTTCAATAACCATTCTTGTGAACAAACTTGCCAGTGATACGTCTAAAAAATATTTACTAAAAAAAAAACAATGTATCGGAGGAGTTCGGATAGTTACTTCGAAAACAGTATGGACGAAGAATACGTAGTGCGGAAACGTAGAGGCAAGAAAAAAGGTAAAGGCAATATGAATTTAAAAACAAATCAAACAGCAACGGCCGAAGATAGTGATGCTAATATGGACGAACTTGAAAACGATGATGAAAAACCTACAAATGATGTACAAAAAGTAACAATAATCAACAATGTCGCTAAAGATGACTGTCAAAATGGAGATGAAGATATGTCAGATTGTTTCTCGAGGGTATCGGTAGATGGCGTTATGAAAGCACCGCCACAAATACAAGTTATAGAACCTGAAATCTATGAGAAAAACAAAATATATTCACCTAGTATAAGTCAAGAGGAACCTGAAATCGTACAGTACAACCTTCGAGCTTTATCCAAACACGCAGCCACATACGAATTGGAGAAATTCGAGAAGAATTGCCTAATTATATTCAACCAAGAGAATGTAGATGGTTTCAAACCGAGACACGGCACGGAGAAAGACGTGCAGGCACTCAAATCAACATTTGGTAACTACGGTTTCGAAGTTACTGAACATAAGGATTTTACAAAAGACGAAGTCTTCAGAGAGCTAATGGCATGTGAGTGTTGTTTTTTTTTTTTTTTCGATTGAGAGCAGCGGAACTGTCGGTTCAACTGCCGAAACACATTTGGATGTTAACATGCATTGTTTTATGTGTTCATAACAACGTTCAGATGTTTTGGCAGTTAAAAGATAAAGTCATTGTTGTTATAACCGTGTTAAAAATGTTCAGTCCTGGCTCGATACCAGCTATGTACCAATATTTAAATATTTAAATGCACATATATCAGGAGTTATAGTGAAGGAAAATATCGTGATGAACATATCTGTGAAGTAATTCAAAGATATGTGTGAAGTCACTGGGTCAGCGTAATTCTATGACCTGGTCACCCGTTAGTGGGGTCGTGTACGTCACTACAAAAAGTTAGGAATTTAACAGTCACCGTTTCTTCAGTTAGTGAGAGAGACTTCACGGAGTACGGCTGCGTGGCGGTGGCGGTGCTCACCCACGGCTCGCACAACGGCCTGCTGCGCGCCAAAGACCTGCCCTACAGCGAGATAGAGATCATAAACCATTTCAAAGTGCACGACAAGCCGACGCTCGTCACCAAACCGAAGATATTGATAATACAGGTAAAAGTGTTGAAACTACATGTTTTGCCCCATATATTCTCTTTTACTCTCCTTACGATGGCCACAGAAGGATTACGGACCCCTCGGCGGCCTCGCCGTCCCTGGTTACGGTAGCGGCCAGGGTAACGGCGGGGCAGGGGATGCTAAGAGAGGCCGGCCGAGGACCGATCGTCGTGGCGATCTTTGGGGAAGGTCTACACTCAGCTGTGGGCGACATGTGGCTGATATGATGATGATGATGATTATCTATTAATCGAATTATTTGCGATGTCAGATCGGCGACTTATATATGATGTAATTCATACGAGTTTGACATCTTAACGAGAGTCGACTTTCGTTATGTCATTTTGTATTATCAGTTATTAAAATGAAGTCCGTACCGTGGTTACCGCCAACCTACTTGATCATAAGGCACACGTCGCCCACTGCTGGACGTAGGCTTCCTCAATGATAATGAAAATGTAAATAGTTTATTTCACCCAAAAAATACAGTAAACAGTAGTAACATTAAACAAATTATCCGTAGTCGGTCAGTCAATAGATCGCTATTGTAGGTTGCGTCATCTAGGCTACTCTACAACCTACATAACAAAATTAAAAAAGTTTACGCTTAATATACAGTACAGAGGTCGGCAAAGTGCAGCTCTTTGAACTCTGGAATGTGGCACTGGCACTGGCACTCCAATATAATGTTACAGGCCGTGCAAGACCGTTTGCCCGGCCTTTAATATTATCCGGCTGTGGACGATAAAGGCGGTTAATAGTATGTAAAGTCATTTAATTCGAGCTGCTCTGACTAATGTCGATTATTACATCATCATCATCAACAGCCCTTGTCTGCCCACTGTTGGACATAGGCCTTTCCCAATGCCTTCCACAGTATGCGGTCGTCCTCCTTCCGCATCCAACGACTTCCTGCAGTCCGCACTAAGTCGTCGGTCCACCTGGAGGTAGGACGACCCACTGGTCCCCAACCGTGGCCTCCACTCCAGCAATTTCCTGCCCCACCTGGATTATTACATACAAATATAAAATTCTCGTCGGAGTTGGCCAGCACGCGATGCCATCAGTTGTCGATCAAGTCGCATCGCATTACTACATTTATAAAAATATTTGATTCTCATTTTTTTTAATCATTTTAATTTGCATATTTGGTATTAAAAATAAGTTTGCGGACCACTGTGCTAGGATATAGATGTACCATGACTAGTTCATTCTAATCTTTTTAATGCAGCGGGGGAACCCATAAACAATGTTTCGCAACATCTATTGAATTATCTATACCTATCATTGTATTATCTATACACGATATCCGGAGTGAATCGATACGAAATTTCTACTGTTTATTTTATCTGTACAAAGACCTTCCGAGTATTAATCATAGTTTATCAGTTTCGCACTTCAACTATCTCCTTATATGGACATATGATTTAATCTTTGGATAGTAAGAGAGCATTTTTTGAAAACAAAATTGCCAATGTTTGCAATCAGGAGTTTGGCGACATCGGACTTGAGGTAGCCGGCAGATGGCGTTCAAAATAAACCTCGTTTAAGAGTAAATAAGTGAACCTGGGGTCAGCTTGTTACTTTAATATTGTTACTGGTTTGAAAACAGAGCCAACGATAAAGACTATATTTAAATATTCAAACATTTATTACGTTTTTCGACGGAAATATTGCGTGCGGTATCGAAGCAACGCCATCTTTGAGGGATGTTTTATATTACAATATAGAAAATAATAAATTAACGTTCAAATCTTTTTAACACTAATTACTAAATGATTGGGGTATTAAATAAGCTACAGTCGTGGACTTCGTTTTGACAAATGTACATTTTTGTACTAGTTAAAATTTAAGTCTTTGATTGTATAAATAATTTTTCATCGTACCAGGCATGTCGGGGTAAGAACGAAATGCAAGGAGTCCCGGTATTTCGAAGCGGGAATATAAGGAAAGATTTCGATGAGTCCTTGGAGCCCTACACGCTGCCAGCGGAGTCCGACATGTTGATATTACATAGTTCTTACATCGGGCATCCATCACATAGGTACTATATATACATATATACTATAACACTAAATAAAAACATATTTAGATAACATCACGCTTTATCCATGTTGTAATTAATTAAAGTCAAAGCATGTATGTTTTGAACTACTTGAATTAATAAAAAAAAGATTGAGGATGTTTCCCGTACGTCCGATTCATTCCTTGAATCGGCTCAATGGGAATTTTTTTCCCATCTGACCGATTGGCGGAATCGGTCCAACGGTAAACACTCAAAAATTAATCAATTTTTACAATGTAATATTTTATTACCTTTTTTATGTTTTTTCTATACCAGAGACGAACTCTACGGATCCTGGTTCATCCAGGCTTTGTGTCATAAGATCAACCAGTTAGCATCGACGCATGACTTCGAGTCAATCGTGACAGAAGTCAAGAGGGAGGTCGCTGTTGATAAATACCACGAGGAGTACAACAGGAGGACCTTTGAGATGGACGTCAACAAACAGATGCCGGTCACAACGTCAACATTAATAAGAAAGTTATATTTAAAGAAATATGGCGATAATTCATCAAATTTAACACCGACTTATAACAGTAATGGGGTCTCCAGTAACGAAGTGTTAGACAACAGTGCACCGAGCACACCGTTGTTGGTCCATTTCGGACCGTGTTCTTGTTTCTTGGACCATTTTTCGTACGTCAGAAGATGTTTGAGGTAAGAATGTTTCAATTCGTTTGTTTTTTATTTAATTTAGTGTCAAATATTCGATTACGTCAAACTTAGTATCGATTTTAAGAATCGATTTTCGAAATGTCATTTTTATTTTAAATGACAACACTAAGGGAATTTACTATTGTGCTCCGGATTAGGTTTTAATAGGTTATATAAACTACACTCGAGAGCAATGAAGCCGGGTCAAGTAAAAAGACCTATGAATCTAGAACTTAGAACACAAACTTTATAATATAAACGGTGTTTAATAGACAATATAATACCCCTTACATTGAGGTATTAACACTTGTTGTTATTGTAAGGTTACGTCATAAAAAATCATATATGAAAAAGGTAGACTTTCGAAGATGGACTACAATATTACAGCACTGGAGTTTTTTTAGTTCCAGTTTGTTTTTAAAGTGGGTCTATGAACTATATTGTTGTACAAAAAAGTCACGTTTCCTATTTTTATTTTAAGGCGAGTTCAGCAATTTTTTTTTCTTTTCGTAATTTTTAATAAATAAAATATATTCACTTATAAATTCTATTAGTTTTATTTAAGGAGTTTATACCGTTTATTTGATTAAGTTAGCGTTGTTTATAAGCTAGTTTCCTATATTTTTTGATGACCCGCATTCATTGCTCTCGACTATACTTTATTTATAGTTAAATAAAGATAACAAACTGCCACTTTTAATCTGTTATGTCACTCTTCATTTATTTTTGTAACAACCAATTTAAGTTTATTGTATTGTTTAATGTAACAAGCAAGAAGGTGGTGAGATTAAATGTGGATGGCTATAAAAGTAGAGGAAGACCGAAGAATGTGTGGATGGATTGTGTGACAGAGGATATGCGTAGGAAGTGTGTGTTCAGATATGAGCTGACAGAGATGTATGGAAGAGTACATACTGTGCCGACCCTCTATAGAGTAAAGGGCAGGTTGATGATGATGTATTGTTTAATGAAACATTTCAGTTACCACGTTGAAGATAACCCTCACGACATGACCGCGAGGTCTTATCTAGAGATCTCAGAGTCATTCGAGGACAGCATAGAATTTAATACAGTTAAGAGAAAAATGGCCAAAGCTATCAGCAACCATTTGAACACATGCGCCAAGGACGCGTATTATTTTAAATTTTTATATTTTTATAAACATGGTAATGACTGAAATATAGTAATTTAAATCTATGCTTGTATTTTTTTACACGTCCGATGTTCTAACGGTTAGGGAAAATGTTTCTATGTTACCTTTATGTGAAGTAATTCAAAGATAATGTGAAGTCAATGCACTGACAGCGCTGACTGTCAACTGGTCACCCTCAATATAGGTTAGGCAAGCCTTCAACTGGTGACGAAGATTTTTTCAACTATCGACATGAATAAGAATTACAAAAAAAAAATATGTAAAATTATCTAACATTACACTTAAATAATATGATTGGATAAGCTATTAATCAATAATTGAATTAAAAAAAAGTACTGATTTGGAAAAAAAAATGTATTACAAATTTAAAAAAAAATCCGAACTCTATGAACGCGGAACAATAATAAATCGAATGACAGTTCACTTGTCACACCGTCACCACGTTAGCGTCAAAATGGCGGAATTCAAATAGTCACAAAATACAACTGCCTATAGCCTATTTATGTATAGATCAGTGGCTATTAATTACATTAAGCGCAAGCCCGTTTACAACAGTTATTCTGGTAATTTCAAGGATTCAACACAATTCAAATGAAAATTATAAATAGGCAATGACCGCCGGGCCGTGGAGCCACCGGTGAACGCATTCGCACCCAATTGACAAACAATACGATAAAGGAAATGACTCAGGAATTAATTAAATCGCAGAACGCAAACGTCTCTGACCTAATTTCTGCTCTTAAATTTATCCTGTTTTCGTATAACATTTGCAAACAAATTCGATGCCGTAAGACGATATTTTGCACCTGCTTTGTCACTGTAACATAGCGATTGTGATTTTCGTCCATCTTTCAATGGTCCGGGTTTAGTTAATTACTTAGACACTTATAAATATAGGTATACCAAACTAAAGAACGGAAATAATAAATAGGAAAGGCAGGACCAAAAAGCTATTTAAAAAATCACTGACGTCTAAACCAAGTGCTGACAGGTCTAATTCTGATGATTCCGTTTTGGCGCTGCAATCGTTAATTAGGCAGCCATCTTGGATATTTTGATCCGCCATATTTACTTCACTTCAATTTTCAAATAAAACAAAATAGTGAAATCAACTAACAATCAATTACGATGTTTTTTTCTTCGATGTAAGAAACGCATTTATAAAATTTGATGAACATAAAACACATTGGTACATATCGGGGATCGAGTCCATGACCTGTAGTCGAATGTTTAACCACTGCACTATCGAACCTCATTTGGTGTCGCGTTTGTAATGCCAAGAAGAAAATTTATAACCAAGACTTAAGATAGTAGATTTTTTTAAAGACGCGACCTATTTTCATCATGACGTCACAATTTAACTCAACGTAGAAATAACTATTTTGATACTTATGTCATAGAAAATAAGGTTTAAAATTGAGTATATTTAAATTCTTATCATTCCATCAATGCATCACTGAGTCATACAAAATGCAGGTGGGCCGAAACACGTTTACGATGCGAAAGGACTTGTCAACAAGTAAAGCAGGTCTATATTCAGAATGAATGACTGAATGACTTCCTTCTAAGTCCCTTATTGCACTTTGAGGTATGATAACTTTTTGATAGCATCTAAATGTGTTTTTGGAACAGTGTCGGCTCCTTTTTGCTACATTTAAAGTACATTTAAACTAGCAATCGTTTATTGTACTTATAATTTAGTAAGTATTTAAAACAATAATCTATCTCTGTGCCAAATTTAACATATATTCGTTTAGCCTTTGTGGAGTTACCAGCAAAGATATTGCAGAAGATATTTTCTACTATTTTACTATACTTTATTACTAAAATTAAAATACTTCTATTTAATGAATTAATTTCTATTTAATTTTAGTAATATTAAATTTTAACAACATTTTACGTAACAATTTATGATAGTTTTTTTTTATTCTCTTTGTCATTATAATTTGGCAGCTGGCCAACTGGCACGCCATTGCAAATTTAAAAAAAAAAGTGCAAAATGTAGGCGCGTCGTATTTTTACCTAAACTTTGATTAACGCATTTTTAATTTGACATTGTTCAATGTCCGATGACATCATTGTTCCTAGTACTTAAATAGGCAATTACATGTTGCTGAACAGTCGAAATTAATTCCTAGAACATTAGATGATGTTATTCAAGTCTCTGTTAATTATTTGAAATCAGATAATGTTTTTTTTTTCTTGTGTTGTGAAGAATATTTCAAAGGACGTAAACAAGTGATAGAGGTTATGTTGTCAATTTTTGACACATATTGCGTGGTCAGGTTTTCTTTCTTTTCAATCCAACAGACTCCGTAGTCATTTGCTTTGAACATTTTGTGTTCAATACTGAGGCCCCCAAATTTATTGATTAACTTGTTTTACTATTTTTTATACATAGGTTACTTATTTTTGCTAGATTTTTTTACTAGGCACGATATGTTCTGATGAAGCAATTGGGTGGACTGGTTTTATATTACTCCTACCAGCCTTGCTCACTTAATAACCTCAACCGCTTTATTACTGGCGGTCTCCGAATGATCTAAGCAAGACATCGGGCTATTTAGGACACTGCTGTACGACATAACATGAGATGCTGTCAACTCTTCTTCCATACATTCTCAGCGTTTACAAGATGGAAACCAGTCATGATTAACTGACGCAAAAAGTATACTATGATTATCGGTATATCCACCTAGATAAGATATAAAATTGATATGGTTAAAATAACCTATGGATGATAGCAGTAGATAAGGTAGAAAGAATGACAACTGAGGACAGTAAGCAAGGATTAGTGCAACAAGATTGTCTCGGCCGGTAGAGGGCACTGCTGTCTCGGTTAGTTCTGTCAGAGAATATATAAAACCTACATGGGGGTACAAAATGACGTAAAAGAAAAAAAAAACAGTTGGGTAGATACAATACGAAAAGGGTCTTGTAATACCTTTTGAATTTAACAGAGGGCGCTAGTGAGTTATCATAATTTAGTTTGGCTTACGTCAGAGTCGAATAAGCGTTAAGCGCCAATAGCCTACTGGTCATGGGTATTTACAAACTCGTGGTCGAGAGTTCGAATCCCGCCATTCGACAATTGTCATATCCTAGTAAATCAAAAACTAACACAAGCTTAAAGCTTAATTGTAATGGTACAAGAAAAGTAAATTACCAAAAATCTACTAATATTAAAAAAAAAATGTTTTGTCGGTCTCACTCACATGCTGAACGGTGTAAGTGAACGATGAATGACATCAACGAATGAGACCTATACCTGACATTAACATGATTAATGCAAGATCACCTCCTTGACCTAATTTATTACCTAATTATACAAATTTCCAAGATAAAAAAGTGCAAAAACATCGGCATTCCACTTCACCTTGACTCGTTTATTAATAGGTGCAAATCATTGCATTGTTCTGCGCAGACGCATGTCTGCATGTGTCACACATTAGCGAAACAACTGTGAACAAAAAACTTTTGTATATTACCTCTTTATAGAACCCTGACTACCCTAAAAAAATACAATAAACATAACCTATTGTAAACCATTTAACAACACTAGTACATTTTATATTTTTAAAAGTTATTACGTCTGTGCTGTCAATTTTTTTTTAAATATCACTTTATCATAATTTTTGTTAACTTACTAATATTTCTTGTAACCATTCTTGGTAAGTATGAAAAAGCTTGTGTTAAGATATGGTTCACGACAATAGTCTATTGGTAGGATTCGAACCCGCGTACACTAGATCGGTAGTCCGTACCCATAACCATTAGACTATTGGCGCTTCATCAACGTCTGATGGTGGTTACTTCTGACACGGATTTTTGACAGAGTGACAAGATCAGGCTTGTTTGTTGTTTTTTGTTATTGTATAGTAAAATATCGTTTAAAATGACAATCTACCAGTTTTGTTCTAGTAAGAACAAAACATGGATTATGAAACCTCCTTTATAAAATCAAAGTAGTAATTAACTTTCAAATGTTCATTTTATTAAATTTATTCCAAAGTAACTATTTGATGGTCACATAGTATGAGATCAGTGCGTCTTAAATTCAGAAGGTATTGGCAAATATTTTTTTTTTGGCACAACAATAAAACGTTTTGTTCGTTTAGTACAACATGGTGGTCGATTAACATGTTCATAGCTCTAAAAACACAACCTTGATACCTCTACAAACATCGTGAAGAATGCTAGAAACTTGACGGAATAATAAGAATTAATTCATCACAAATTGTCGAATCTGTAGGCTGAAGTGGCAATGGACCGATCACATCTGTCAGGCTAGCGACCCCAGGGGTAGGGAGCAGCTGGAGTGGAGGCCACGGTTGCGCACCAGGAGTGTGGGGCGTCCTTCCTCCAAGTGGACCGACTTAGTGCGAACGGCAGAAAGTCGATGAATGCGGAAAGCGGAGGACCGCGTACTGTGGGAGGCGTCGGGAAAGGCCTGTGTCGAACAGTGGGCAGACAAGCGCAGATGATGATGATGATGAAATTGTCGAAATTAACACGTAAATTTGTGAAGTCATTGCATACAATTGTACAATTAACATTGGAAATTTTTTGTTTCAGTAAAAATATTAGTGTTAGGTTATGGTTTACAATATTCGACGGAATTTGAACTCTCGAACAGCGATCGGAAATCCTTACCCTTAACTATTAGGCTATTTGCGCTTTTTTTTATAAGAAAAAGGGGCAAACGCGACGGGGACTGCCTAAAAATTTTTGAATTGACCCCATGAACATTAGCAAAACCGGTGTATTAACAGATACGTTGCAGGCTTTTAAGGCAAATATAGCTTACATTATTTGGTTAAATTGTATGTCATAATTCATCGCATATAATAAAAATTCTTTCAGTCAAAGTATATCCTAACGTGCAGTGGTGACGTCAAACTGAAATTGTATTTCAGTTTCAATGCCGCAGAGTTAAAAGCTGATACGATGCTTCAAATTAATTTTGAATAACTACTTGAGAATTTTATACTTTTAGTTTATCTAGATTGAGTATGGAATGCAATAAGATGGAAGAAGGAGAACAGTTTGCATCACCACCATCAATCTTTGTCCGCCCTCTACTGGATAGACCTTCCCCAATGATTTACACTGTATTCGTTACTTCCACATCCAACGACTTCCCTTCTAAGTTTCGATAGATTGTGTAGAGGATAGCGTAAGGGACATCAGTTATAACGACTGACAGAGATGTATGGAGTACAGTGACGTTACTATGCAGTGCAGTGAGATTTATTTATTTGTAGAAAGATGAATAATTATTTTTACAAAGTACGTATAACAAGCGCCAATAGCCTAATGATTAAGTGTACGGACTACTACTAGCGGTCGTGGGTTCGAATCCCACTATTTTAACCTACTTTCCTCCACATTAACTTTTTCAAGCTTGCCTGGAATGGTTACATGGAATGTTAGTAAATTAACAAAAATCTACTAATATTAAAAAAAAAACATTAATTATATACATAAATCCAATACACGAATACATGATGAAATTAAATATCTAGAAAAAAAATCACTTTATTATAAAACACTTTGATACTAATTTTGTTGACAAAATTATCAGTTCCCCTTGATATCGTCCGCGTAGAATTCTAGTCTATATGTTAATCTAGGCTGTATCTCTGATACAAATTTCATCCAGATCATAGTGGAGTTACGTCCTAACAAACATTAATATATCCAAACATTTAGATTTACTACTATTTTTCTAAGAGAAGGGGTAAACGGACAGCGAGATTCCAAAGGTAATCATCGACGCCCAGACATCAATGGAGGACAGATGCCTTGTTGACCTTCGAGAAATAGGTAACCTAATTCATATATTTCCAAAACAATATAATTTCCGGGCACATATATACTTTAAATTAATTATTCGAAGTCACAAAAGGTTATCTTTTGTTGATATTAATTAATGAAAACGGAAATTGGGTCATATTTTGACCCAATATTGTTATTTAATTGTATTTTGACAACAAAACTTTGGTGCAGTTTCAAGGTCAAAGATGATAGATTAATTTTAATTATTACGAAAGCTTAATTTGTAGTGTAAATTCCAATTAATTGAATTTGAGAAATGCACAAATATAATTTACCATCTGTACTAGTTTGATAGACTAGAGGTTAAACTATACTGTACTCTATACTGGACTATAACTATAATAATAACACAACGTGACCAGCAAGAGATCTTAACACTATACTCGTCAGGAATACAAGAGCGTCACATGTCAAGAGCATCTGCTTGTTATAATCAGTGTCAAAAGGCAACCGTATCCATATCTTTTCTGCAATACTCCTGCATTTTCGCCGCACCGGAAATGAGGGCAATATCACAAAATTTATTATAAAGGTTTCATATGACGTAGTAGATGTCGCTCGCAACATTGCCAGCTGGAGCTTCCAGGCTGTGATCAATTTTTAAATGCCGCCAAAGTTCTTTATATTCAAATTTAATGTTTATTCCGACTACCACGACGTATGTTCTCACAGTGAAAGTGGATTAGCCAGCTAATGATAAGCCTAGTGACCGTGGGGTCGGCGCGTGACGTCGGACAGCACGCAATCGCTCCCGGCACGACCTACGTTTGAAAAGGTTAAGAGAAAACCATTTGTTCAACCATAAATGTATTTCAACTACAAAATGATACGGTAAAATATCTTATGAATTAGATTTTATAGTAGAAGGGGGCAAAGGTTGCTCTTGACTTTGTATGTTTTTATGCAAACTAAACTAACGCTTGACAACGATCGCATCCGATGCCAAGCGATGATGTGGTCGGAAGATGGTACGTGTTAGTTTAATAAGTGCCTATTCACTCTACTCTTGAAGCCTCCACATCCTACTTGGGAACACAGACGCCGGCAACTTATTCCACTCCTTTGCGGTGCGCACAATGAAAGATGATTCAAACCGTTTCGTTCGAACGCGCTGCACATGTATATAATTAAAAAAAAGTGCCAAAGCTTCTCCGACATACATCACCTCTATCCATCACCTGCTACGTCCCTACTGCTGGGCTCAGTGCGTACTCTATTATTAGGGGTGAAACATCACCTCCCTTCCAGTAATACTCCAGTCAAAATACGTCCAACCGTTTAAGATATCAACCGCAACAAGAGCTGCATACATCAATATTAAAATTTCACATATTATAAGATATTTAGAAGCAAAGTTTTTTTTTTTATAGTAAGTGGTAAACGACCTAGGCATAGAATCAACAAAGTAGCGAACCGACATCTGCCCATAGATATGCGAATTTACAGATGCGTTGCCTATCTTTAAATCGACAGGGGAATGGACATGTGAGAATCTTACCACTTCCTATGTGTCCATGCCTCTGCCAGATATACTTTCTCTTCTCATCACGTCCTTATATAGAAGACTGGCAATTAAAAAGGACTAGAATTCGACCTTATATTTGCGATTTTTTTTCAATTGACATACTAATACTAATTTCATTAATTATATTTATATATATTAAAGAAAAAAGAATTATTTAAATTAATGTAATGCAGAAATTAGATTTACTTTGGTTAGAGACGATGTACTTAGCTAATTTGTTACTCAGATTTATAGCTTTAAGCGTCAGATGCCTGGAATTTCAACGATAGCTTCCGAACGCACGATTGCAAGTTTACAATATAACCATAGCGATGTATTGACGTCTTATTTCTGGATGCCGCAGACGTTCTGATCGATTCAATCACGCTTTCAAATCCCCAACTATTTCGAGTGGCGGGTATTCAGTTATTTGACGTACGAATATTTGTAACCTGTATTAATAAATGTTGCACTCCATAAATAACAGTGTTGTGTTGCCATATAAAAAAACAAACGAGAAATTGTATTTTACATATAATACAAGCAACGGTATAAATCGTCTATGGTTTAAAATTTTTTTTGTAATACCAGAGATAACATGCTATAAATAGAGTTATAGAAGTCGTTGGATGCGGAAGGAGGACCGCATACTATGGAAGGCATTGGGAAAGGCCTATGTCCAACAGTGGTCAGACAAGGGCTGATGATGATGATAAAATAGACTTACGTATTCCTTCAATTGTGCAACAATCAATGCTGTCGAGCACGCCAATCGATTAGTATGGCATTTATCACGCAGCAAGTGAAGATATTGGCACGGACATGTCCTCGTCTTGTGTTATATCACTTAAAATGTCACCTTTGTTATTGATTTCTTTAAATTATTTGTACATAGGACATAATAATAATAGAAACCCAATTTAAACTGATATAACGAAAGGAAACTTCGACTCTGAAAGCATATACAAGTCTCAACATCATAAGCCACTGGAGATAAACTTTCCCCAATACCTTCCACAATATTCCAGTGCAATTTTCTGAACCTTTAAAAATCGCCCTAACATTATAAATGCTAATGGTTGTATGTTTGATTAATATTTATTAGAAAATATCCTCAAAACACCTTCATATTTCTATTTGCCATGCTATACATGTAGGAAATAGCCTGGAAGAACATTTATCAACAAGCCTATTAATTGTTTTATTTTTTAATTTAATTTCGCGCGGTCAATCACAAGCGACATCTAGTGTGTAATTATTTATGTTGTACAATGTATTTTTTGTACGAATCGAATCTTTATTATCATTAACATCAATAAATTCAACAACACTCCGAATGATTTCACTCGACGTGAGTCGACCAATTGATTTATGTGAATACCCGCTCGCAAACTGAACGTTCCTTTTTCAAAAACCAACATTGTTATTAACAAGACGTTTTTAAGTTTGTAATCCTGGCACGTAATACTGGTTGGTATTGTTTAAAACCGTTTAAAAAGAAACAACCGCTATTTTTTTTTAAATACGCGAGTCGAAGGTACACTTTTAAATATAAAGAGTTACGTTCCTATAGCAAAACCAATCATAATCGATTTTAATTGATAGGAGAAGTTATGTTTACAAATATCAATTATTCTTTACATTTATTTTGGAATGTCCTAATATTTAAATTGATTGAACAAATAAGTTTCTTTTTAGGCTATGATTACAGTATTAAAAAGTTTTTTTTTAAAGAGGTTTGTTATAATTTCTCTTTTTTTTTCATCAGCGGAAGCCGACGGTTAGTTGCTAGACTGTTATTGTGCAAGACCGTTCGATATTTGAACATCAATAATATAAACATCGATCACATTCAAATAAAGAACAATTGTCATTCTAAACAAAGGAATGCGCCCATCATTCGATATTCCCCGTTCCAAATTCAAAATATAAATCAATTAAATTGCCCTTAAAAGTAAACACTGTCCATTACCGTCCCAATCGAATTGTTTATGATACGTTGATGTGTTTGTATTGTTTATTTTGAGTATTGTTTATAGTTACGGTTCGATGAATTCTACGAAGATTTTCGTATCGTTTTAATTTTTTTTAAATTCTGATCATAACGACGGCCAGTAATCTAATGTGTAAAGAGGTTAGTGACTCTTTTATAAACACTGGCCATTTGTTAATTACGGAGACTATAAAGTACGCTTGTTAAATGTATCATAAATGGAATTAAAATGGTTTCATTGAACTTTAAATATTTTTAGAACGCTTTTGACAATTCTATGAATAGGTTCCTTGTAGTGTTATATATTAAGTGAATATATAGTTATATTATTATGATAACAGTTTCTTTAGGAAGCTTAGGGTAAATATTAAAGTGCCCTCAGTAAGACGGTCTACGAATAATTTTGTCCTTGAATACCCGTAGATTCCATTACGCATGGCTTATCAAAATCTTGGTAAAGTTCAATAAGGTCACGTTTTGATAACAATAAATCGAAGTCTGTCAATGTATAGGGTAGATTTCTTACAGTCTCTCGTTATTACTGCTGGGAATTCCGTCTATTTATAGAAAATATCACTTGTAATGTGACGTTAAACCAAGACACCTTGCTCTGAATATGATTTACAACTGAAACAATGGCAGTTAAAGATGTCGTTTCACCTGAAGTCGGTTTACGACTGCCTCACAGTTGCCAATGCTATCACTATTTATAGACGCCAAACTCGAACGCGCTTCCTCTCATTCTTAATTCAAAATTATACGCGCGACAATTAAAATGACAAAGGTATATGCACCGTTCGGCCAGATTTTTTTTTTATATCTGAGATTTTAATTTTAATTTTAAAAGGAAAAGAAAGGCATAATATAACAACAAATAGGCGTAAAATAACAAAATTGACAGATTACTAAATAAACATTATTGTAAATGTTGAGATGATCTGATACTATTTAATGTGGTGTAATGTAAGAAAGAAATTAGGCTATCTTGTATTCATCGGGCTTATAAACGTAAGTGTTTTATTTTTATTTATGACCCGTCCCAAATACCTGGCACCATCGAGGTCCTTTATAAAAATAAATACAGAGTCAGACATCTGTTTGCAAACGAGGTCGCCATATTTATGTATTATGTAAGTATAAAGTTTGTATGTTTTTTTTTTTTAATTTGTGTCCCACCAATTGCATTGCTCCACTTCGGGTAAATTGAAATGCATTTTTCGTTCCGTTACAAACAATTGTTTTAAGCGACCGCAAGCGAATCGTTTTTTTACATTTCGTCTCGTTATTATTTCGTTACGTCTGTACCAACGCGGCCGCTCGCGGTGTTCCGCCTTAAACCTACACTCGCTTGAACGCTTCGTATGTGAGTCGATGATGGACACAATAGCCAATAGTCACCACTTATAAAACGGCTTAACTCACGTGTAAATCAGTGTCAGTACCGACTAGTTTCGAGCACATCGGGGACTCTTCTTCAGGGTGAGTGGGATTGGTACTATCGCGCGTTCGCGGCCCGTCACTAACTGAGCTGCCAGTAGAGTGTGGGTGAGTTAAGCCGTTTTATAAGTAGTATAGTGAAATGTCTCACGAAAGTTTTAATAGTTCAATAGGCTGCAATTTTTTAAATATGTGAGAAAAAAAAGTTAGTCAGTGATAAGAGCAAGTAGACGGCTTTTTATTATCCTAGTTTTTGTGCTGCTCATTCGTTAATCTGTGAGAAGGAGCAGAGTTTGCGGACGAGGCATTTTTAATGCAACCCCGCGAACGGTTACGGTTGTAGATCGCCTGTTAATCTTTGAAACGTCTTTATTCTGTGTCCCCTCTACTGTCGATTAAAGGTATAAAACACATCTGCGAATACTAATTTCTTCGACTTCTCTATTATTTGTATACAGTCGCTTATTTTGCCTTTTTCTATAAAAAATATTCAATGAAATCTTCGTTTATGGTTTATTTTTAATAGAGAATGAATAAGGTGATAATTTTTTGTTTTTTAGACTGTGTAAATTGACCAAAAAAACTGTTCGATTGTCGATAAATTGATAGCAATTGAAAACAAATGTGGACGAGTTCTGTAACGTAACCCGACCAAAATTGAAATGTCACCAACGTCGGCGAATCGGTATATTTAAAAGGTCAGTTATGTTAACCGTTTGATTGGTAACCAATTTTTAGTAGCCTTACCACTGAACGATTGGCCGCGCGAATTTAAACGCCAACCGTCTTAAGGTTAAGGGTAAGGATTTCTGATCAAGTGGTCGAGAGTTCAAATCCCGTCATTGTGGTAAACTATATACTATATATATTTTCTTAAATCTATGGAAACAAATAAATTACTGGCCATTAGTATTGCTTTTGTTTCTTCATCAAACGTCTTCCGTACTTTTTTTTAATACATTTTTATATCATCATAGGTTTTTTGATACCGAGCGTCGGTGGCGTAGTTGTTAACCGCTTGACCGGACGTGACCGTACTGGAGATTGTCCAAGTTCGATCCCTACCATGTACCAATTTGATCATAGAAGTGAAATTCATATGTACATTATCCGACGCTCTTACGGTGAAGGAAAACATCGTGATGCAACCTGCACATATCGGCGAAG
>JAODUI010000019.1:3210417-3221791 GCA_027563995.1 Papilio gigon | reverse complement strand
ACCGAGTTACACGTGAGTTAAGCCGTTTTATAAGTAGTATAGTGAAATGGCTCACGAAAGTTTTAATAGTTTAAGTTTCTTACAATTTATTTATTTATTATTACAAGCATACAGCATACATATAAAAAAGTTATTACCAAAATCACAATTACATTATAGACAATTCTTACAATTCTTTTCAAATACATGTATTTTATTTAATCTACATTATGTCCATACTTAAGGGCTCGAAACCTACCCTACTATTAGGGGTACCTAGGCCATAGTCAACCACACTAGCCCTGTGCATTGACTTCACACGTATCTTTGAGTTTCATATGCAGACATCACGATGTTTTCCTTCAGTCAGATAATGCAAGTATGAAATTCGAAAAACACATTGTTTCATAACGAGGATCGAACCTGGATAATGTCGAGTACGGTACGGTCTGGTCAAGCTTTTAACTGCGCCGGCGACGCTAGATTACTTCTATAGAGCGTCTGATTTGCATTCTTGACTGTCCTAGGCCCCAGACTAGAATATTTACGTACTTTGAGTTGTTTCTTGTTATAATCAGTTCTTTTTTGCCAATGCTTCTATATCTTATTTTTTGCTGCAGCTGTGATGACGGTGTACCAGGACTTCTTCCATTACCGCGACGGCGTGTACCGACGTAGTTACCATGGTAACAACGAGCTGAAGGGCTTCCACAGCGTTCGTATTATAGGCTGGGGAGAACAGCGCGGTGATCGCTATTGGGTGAGTTAATATTTAACATAATCTAGTCGTATATGCTTCAGACTTTAATCTATCTGTATTACAAATTTTATCCAAATCCGTTAAGCCGTTCTGGAGATATGTGGTTTCAAATTTCCATACATTTGTAATATAGTACAAAGAGTCCGTTCAAGTATTACGTAAGCACTATAGGGGGTCGGGGATGTCTTTGCTTTGTTTACTTTTGATAACGTGGTCTAGATGGTCATTACATCAGCAGTACTTTTTACTTTTTTCCACATATCGGCAACCTACACATTGTCTATGCTTGGTAACTAAAGTCAATAAAAAAATTAGAATACATTAGTACAAAAAATCATATACCAATATTTACTTCAGCATTGGAAGGGGGAAGCAGTGCTTTGCTTTTGCTGATAAGGGGGAGGGGCGAATAATTCTAATTAATTTGCTTAAGTAGTACGTGAACGGCCCTAAAGATCGCTTCGCTGGCGTCAACATGGCCTTTCGTTTATCTGTTAATAATAGCAAATTTTCTTTTTCAGTTGGTCGCCAACAGCTGGGGCCGACAGTGGGGCGAAAACGGATACTTCAGGATCGCGCGTGGCTCCAACGAGGCAGATATCGAGTCGTTCGTAGTAACCGGCCTCAGTGACGTCACCGAGGCGAACCAGAAATAACAGAGACCTGTCAGTGGGCTGATCACGCCGCTCTGTGTAGTGGGCAAAACGGTGTGGACAAAACATGGTGTCGTGGTTTTGAATAGCACGAGGAACTTCTGATAGTCAGATATACGAACATTTTTTTTTTTCATATGTATGAAGCTATTTTACCAACGAACGATAGGCTGTATGTTTTACACGCCCACGCGAATATAGTAAATAAAAGATATATTGGTGAAATCAGTCGATATCTGTCGAAGTAATATTAGACATTAAGAAAATTATTTTTAAAATTTTTGAGGTTATAAATTGTTTGACATAAATTTAATTGAAACTTTATTGTACTTAATTTATATAAAAAAAACAATATTAAGATGCATGCAAATATATTTAAAATAAAAAAAGCAGCAGCTAATTTAAAATTTTCGGTTTACCATAGACAAATTCCGTAGTACAATATTATTGGCACAATAATCTTATATTGCTTGGACAGGGCGAATTTGAATAATATTTTTTATTCGAAGCAGGCAAATGTCAAAATTACACGCCAAACATAAAGTTTACTTTTTTTAATTTTGTTATAAACAATATTTCGACTTTCCACACGCGACTCACAGACGCACGTTCTCCGTGACTCTCGGTGGAAAGAAGCACTTAACCGACATATTCTGAAACCAGTGTAACAATGAAATGTTCGTGGATTATTTATATAGGTAAAATAAAACCATAAATTAAGTATACATTTAAGAAAAAGCTTCTGTTCAATGCGTAGTATTTTAATTGTACAGTATTCTTGCTGTCAATTTGTGAATCTAACTGCCATTTTAATGCTTATCTGAGTGCGGATTCAATATTAACTGTGGATGAAAACTGTCGAAATAGTAACACCAATAAATACATAACCTATAAATGAAGTGTCAAACAATTTTTTTTTCATGCAATTAGCTGGCAATAGCGTTTGACGTTTGATTGTTGAATTGTCATTTTATATTTTAAATGACAACACTAAGAAAAATTTACCCAACATTACCTCAACACGACGACGACGACCATTGTGATCCCGCCGCTCGTTTGACATCTCTTATACAAAAAAAACAACAACAAAATATCTCCATACGCTTTTATTCTTCTAAACACTAGATTATATATGTTTTGCTAACAATAATTCGCGTTGAAAAACAGAGAACAAGGTTTTACTACTTCTAAGGCAGTCGAATCTAACATTAAAATTGAAATTTCACTCAACACTAGTCTTAGCTTTGTTATATCACAATAAATTAGTTTTTAAGGTTTACAAAATATCTCATTATGATATAAATTTATATACAGTAAATATATTAAGTTTTAACATGTTCGTGTTATCAAACATATAGGTTATAAGAATAATAAAAAAATTAGTGTTACACATTTTAACTTTACCTATTTAGAAACATCGGAACATATTTATTAATAAAGTAAATTTAACACTGTAATAAATAAATAAAATTAAAAGAAAATTCGAGGACTTTTATTTATTCCATTTTATAAAATAAACAAATGTCATTTTCGTATAATAATGACAAAGTTCTTTCTATCCATGGACACATTACCTATAGGCGTATCATGTATGACGTCTAATGGAAATTCAATTTGTTAAATGTCATTATGTATTGTAAATGACAACACTAAATAAATTTACCTCGAAAATAGGCATTTCTTTAATTTTATGTGCCCCGGATTAGGCACTTATAGCCATGGAAAGTCATGTTTAAAAAATATAT
This sequence comes from Papilio gigon, assembly GCA_027563995.1. NCBI lineage: Eukaryota > Metazoa > Arthropoda > Insecta > Lepidoptera > Papilionidae > Papilio > Papilio gigon. The sequence goes on along the minus strand of JAODUI010000019.1, from coordinate 3,218,654 downwards.
CTATTTTTTTTTCATATACATTAACTAATATCAAAAAGTGACATTACACTTTCATCTTAAACACAACAATGTATTTTATACAATTAATAATAACTATTGAAAATATACATCTATAATAAAGGAATGGATTATAAGACATTTAATTTTTATTGCTTGCTTTATTCAACGCAACCTTTTCTATGTTGGCTGCTCTGGTCTGGAGGAAAAAATGTTTATCTTAAACTGTGGTAAATAAAATAGAAACTGAATCTTATTTTACACCAATCGGCAGTTGTCATTCTATTCCAAATTAAACTGAGCCACCTAGCATAAAAGAAAAGCAAAATTGCATTAATGTCATTGCTATTTTTTTACGCTAGGAGACTTAATTTTGAAAAAATTTTTAGAAAATAGCAAGATGACATTAATGCTTGCAATATGCTCATGTTACTTTATTAGTAGTAAAATAAAAAAAAACTTAAAGAAATATGTATAGACATATTTATCAACACCACTTGATAAATGATAAAATACCTACCTGTAAAGATTGCACCCTTTTATGCAGATTCACCATGGAATTTGAAACGGTATTCAATCTCTCTTTAATTGTAGCAATATCTGCCAACTGTAAAATATGCATCATATATTATATTATAATTCCTAGTATCTTTCATTTAAATGGCTAAGATTGTTGATTATAGAGAAATGGATCAGGCAAAGACCGAGCGTTAGCAAGCTACCTTGAGGAAGATGAACGAAAGTACAACATGTGAATATCATGTTTATTTTTTTTTTATAGAAAATTTTTTAGTAGATTTTTATTACTTTACTAACATTTCTTGTAACCTTTCCTGGTATGCTTTAAATAGCTTGTGTTAGGATAAGGTCCATGACAATAGTCGTTTGACGGGATTCGAGAACCCACATCCACTAGATCGGTAGTCCATAACCATTAGGCTATTGGCGTTAATGTAGACATATGAAAAAACTGACATGTCTTTAAACATAAATGATTCAAAAACAAACGCACAAAATAGAGGTTTTGTGTGTTTGTTTTTTAATATTGTGTGCGTGTGTTTACTATTACCAGTTTAGTGTTAAGTCTAGTCTCTTAAAAATCAGGCATTTTAAGACAAAGTATTTTGAGATAAACTTACTAAAGCATCCAACATAGCATCACTTTGCAGGTCGTTTAGTTTACGTCTCTCAGCTGACAGTATGTCGCGGACAGCTTCTTGTTTTTCTCTGCCAAATAAAAGATATCGGAAAACATAGTTGCATTCAAGAGTCGACTGAAAAGGCTTTTACTATAAATGTATGCAACACCTTTAGACTTTGTAGGTACTTGTATTAAATCTCCTATTAAGAAAAAAATACAAGTAATTAGCAGTTTTAGCTTATTTCTTTAAATACTTACGTTAATTCTTTCAAATGTGTATGTATTGTTGCTAACGGAGGTTCATACAGCTCCGTCAAGCCTTGGGCGAGGAGTTCTACATTTTTCGCATCGTCCAATGATTTATTCTCGCTGAAATTATTAGTAACAGTTTAGTTTTCAATTAATACATTTAGTAAATTAGATCAGTTTATAAAATATATTATTTGAAATAAGTTTATTTACCTTTCTAAATCACTCATTTTGGTTTTAATTTTATTTCAATACGTAACTGTGAATGAAAGTCATAGGTGTACGTTCGCAGGGATTCGATAAATTATATCTTTTTATGATTTCAACATAAACCATAAAATAATAAACTCTATCAATCTCAACACGTCAATAATTTGACTTTTTCAGTTTTGACTATTGATAATTGATAATGACAATGACATGTATCTGATGACGTGTTCCAATTTCCCAGAGGATCCTAAACATGTAAAATCTTAATAATATCAATAGCATAACAATTAAAAAAAAACACTATTGACTTATTTTAAAGTATTAAGAATTAATAAAAATATTATAATGTTAGTAACATTCGTTGTCTAATGCCTTGAATTTGCGATTAAAACTTTTTCTAAACAGTTTTATTACATATTTAAAATTAAAAAAATCCTAATAAAAGAATACTATTTAAAACTGAATTAATGAGGAAAAATTGCATTTGGAATATTGCAGCTCTTCTTATGATAGTGCATAGAGGTTTGCTGAAAACTTAAAATAACGTAGAAAGGAACGCAACATTTATGGCCGCTTGATTTCTTGTTTATTTGACGTTCTTGCGTATTCTGTTGATCAGGAGGGGATTTCCACTTAAAATAATTGCATTAATCGTCGACAAACATTTGCTGTACTAAACCGTGAAATAAAATTGCCAATCTGGAAGTGATACAAGTAACCCGTGAGGACGCCAGTATGACGTCCGTAGTTAGAAGACGGGAACATGACGATTCGGGAGAATTTTCGGACGCATCTCAGGATAATGATCGAAGCAACTCGGTAAATGTGAGATCAATGGTTAGACAGCGACCAGCTAGGAGAATGGACTTTCATGTTGGCGGTAAAAGATTTGCGACTGAGCACTTTCTCCTGCGCGGTCGCGTGCCGGAATGTTCATTTCTTTTCATTTTATTGAGGTCACGGTTCGGGTTCCACTCACCTAGCTGTCGTAGCAGTGTTTAGAGTTTTAATTTGTTATTGATTGTGTTTAATTATTTCGTCATTAGTGTTGACTGTATAATGCAACTTCTTAAAGTCGCTGAACCTTTGCAGGACGATGTGGCGATCGAATCCGACTACGATTCAGCCGCGAGTGAATCTGAAAATTCCGAACGAGATCCCGAGATTCAGGTAATTTTTTCGTTAGAAACTTTCCAACCGTCAATTTAGAGGTCAAGGTAATAATTTGCTTAACAATAACACATCCTATAGAGACATCTGTCAGGATGTTTAAACAGGATGTTCTAATACTGTTATTTAACGTTTGTATAATGAAATAAATAAACAACACACCAAGAGTAAGAGTGATTTTTTTTGTATATTAATTCAAACCGAAGGATGTCAATAAAATCACATCTATGCTCTAGATTCCACCTCGTATACTGATAACTAGCTGTTAACATGTAGCTCCAACTGCGTTAAATTCTCATAAGCATTTTTGTTTTCAATTTACTCACCCTCTAAGTTTAAAAGCATGATAATATATAGTCTAAAACCTGTTGTAAGTGTGGGGTTTGTTTATACAAAAGGAATTATTTGAATATGTGCCATGGTCTCTGAGTACAAGAGTTGAAATATACTTAATTGCATAATAGTATAGATAGTGAGAAATATAGTTTATCTCAATAGATTAGACTGTTCTTGTTTTATATGGAATAACAATAGTGTCAATGGAAATTTACAGTTAAAAATTAAGACGAAACTTTGCAATGAGTCATTTTATTGCATTATAAGTGTTATCTTGTGACATTGCAACATTGTTGATTTTTATTCAAAGAATTTTATAATTTTAATTACAAGTAATAATTTATATACTTTGTAATTCAGTTACCTTTTGCCTTGTTTATTAAAATAAATGTGAGAAATCTCTAAGGATTTAGATTGAATGATGTAAAGGTAGAGGATGATTGAAGAAATTTTGGATGGATTGTATGAAAGAGGTAATGCTTAGAAAGGGATAGATTTAGTATATGACTTACAAAATGTATTGTTACAGTTTGTGTCAATCAAACTAATCGATATACATATGTTGTTACAAAAATTACCTATAGTGTGTATTAAGGTATTGATTTCCGATCATAGGGTCAAGGGTTTGAATCCTATGATTTTTCTATTGTCATTCCAAAACCAGGCACAAGTCTTAACTTTATTTGATATAGTACTAGATTGATTGGTTACTTTGAAAATAATTTACAACCAATATATTTTATAAAAAATTATGGTTTTATTTATTTTATTTGGAAACATATTTTTTTTTTCGTGTTAAAATATATTTGTTATGACCATTTAAATGAGTTCACTATAGAGAAACTAAGTGAAAGTTTGGCCGTGAATTGAATAATTTGTTTTTCTTACTTAGTGACTCAAAACTAGGTTAAAAAGTGTAAAATGGTTTAAAATAAGTTGGAGAATAGTTATTATTTATTTGAGAAGTTAATCTTTTATGACTGTAATATAAATGTGTATGTTAGGTTGTATGGATATTTACTAAATAACTTCAGAGAAAACTTACTCCATACAAATATCCTCCATAGATGTTTTCCTTTATACAGAAGTATGCATAGACTACTGATTAAGATTTTTTTAAATTGTAAATTGCGTAGCGTGGTAGGCAGTACAATTAAAGTATATATGTACCTAAGTTTATTTATGATTTAATTCCAGGAAACTGAGAGAAGAGTTGATGATGACGAGGACAGAAGTAATCCTCAGTACATTCCCAAGAGGGGGACTTTCTATGAGCATGATGACCGCACAGCTGCCAGGTAACTCTGTTATGACATGTATATAAATAAACTGAAGGTCGGGGAAGGCGTATGACCAAGAGTGGGCAGACAAGGGTTGATGATGATGAAGGTTTTAAAGTTTCAAGATTTTATTCTCAAATACATTAAGTCATGAATGTACAAATATCTAATATTACATATATACTATTCTTTCTTGTAACCATTCTTGGTAAGTTTGTAAAAGCTTGCATTATGATATGGTTCACAACAGACGAATGGCGGGATTCGAACTCAAGACCGCTAGATCGATAGTGCATTTTTAACCTTCAGGCCATTGGCCCTTCACTCAACTGAATTGTCGCTATTTCAAACATGACAGTGTTGACATTTGTAGAATGGTTTTTCACAAAGAAAACCAAATACAGATGTAGTGAGAAATTATTTTCCTTCGGCAAAACTCGGTTCTTTATCGGAATACGATGACACCCGAACTGTCGATGAATGATTTTATTAAATGAGTGACATTTTCATATCCATTAATATTGAACTTTATTGTTTAGTGTCAAATGTCAAAATGAATAATGTCATTCTCCAAGATGGGTACTGAAGCTATATGAGAGAGTACGATAAATGTGATTTTTTTCCAAAAATTACGAAGGAAAAATCTTTTCTCACTATATTAATAGTTGATTGATTAGAAATATGTAGGTGCATCGACCTATCTGACTGCCGAGCCGTTAAATACAGCTTTACGTAACCATGCGTTGTGTGGTTAGAAAGTTTGATACCATACGCTTCATTTACGTCGAATTATTATTTCTTATCCATTTAGAATTTCAACTATATACAATATACAACTTATAAAACTGCTTAACTCACGTGCAACTCGGTGTCAGTACCGAATAGTTTCGAGCCCCCGATGGTTTCGAAACTAGTCGGTACTGACACCCATTTACACGTGAGTTAAGCCGTTTTATAAGTTGTATATCTATATTTTATAAATCTATGACTATAAACATCTGCGCAATGTGTAAGGTATTTCGTAATATACAATTCTCTCTAGCAATCTGAATCCATACAAGTGTTATAAATTCCATACATTAGGGTCAATAGTTCATGATAATGGATGGAAATTAATGTATTTAAGTTTAATTTATTATATTCATTACTTTACTTACATATTCTTCCATTATATCATCATCATCATCCTGTCTTAATCTCACGTCGTGGTGTTGGTGCATCAGGTTAGCAACAGTTATCTTTTGTCATCATAATGGTTCATTTTGATCATGGCACCCTTCAAGTAATCTGGATAGATTCTATCCCTACGAGCATACCTTCCACTTACATGAAACGCCAATAGCCTAAAGGTTAAGGATAAGGAGTACAGATCTAGCGGACATGGATTCGAATCTCGCTATTCGACTATTGTCCTAAACCATATCCTAACACAAGCTTTTTCAAACTTATCAGTTAATTATAAGTAGTTAAACTATTAAAACTTTCGTGAGACATTTCACTATACTAATTATAAAACTAGTCGAAACTATTCGGTACTGACACCGATTTACACGTGAGTTAAGCCGTTTTATAAGTAGTATTAGTAAATAGCGAAAAATATACTGTTATTTAATAATTTAATATTTTCATTTCCAGTGGTGAAGAATCAGCCAACACAACATCGGATGTCGCTTCAGAGAAGAAGGAGGGCTCGGAGGCGCCGGCGGAGCGCCGCCGCCCGCCGCGCAAGTCAGAGTCCGTCAATAAATGGTCACACGATAAATACAATGAGAATGAACAGGTCCTGGCATATTTATTATAAATTTAAATACTGGTTGGAAGACTGTTTTTTTTTATAAAAAAAAAACGATCTACCAAAAAGTTCATATGTTATATTAGAAAGAGACAACCAGCCCTATCAAGCAACATTTGTACACGTGCGAGCGAGACGAAAGTAGTTTCAGTCACCTCCGTCTTCGAGTATGTGTTTGAAGAGTTCTAAATACAAAAAAAGAAACAATTCAATGTACCTTCTCTAATGTCTTAGATGCCAAAATCCCGCGACGAGTTGGTGGCTATCTACGGGTACGATATAAGGAACGAGGACGCGCCGCCGCACGCGCGGAGGAACAGGCGATACGGGTATGTTACATCACTGGTCATCATCATCATCATCGTTTTGTTAAAGAAATTGTGATGTTATAAATAAAAATATGGATTTTTAGTAAGTGTTCTCTAGTGAAATAATAATTTTGAAATTAGAAACAGATTACTGTCAGGAAGAAATGGGCTAGGTTTTTTTTTTTTAATTTCATGCGGACAGAGTCGTAGAACGATAAAGCCAATTTAATAATTTATTAATAAGAATGCTTAACTTCTTGCTTAATTGAAAATTTAAAAAAAATGTTACTTTTGCCTAACATGGAGATTCCGGAATTGGCGGTCAGTTTGAATGGTCTACTAATGGTTTGCATGGATTTGCATGATTTTTTTTTATTGTTAATCTAATATTAAAGCTTCAGATTTTTTAATTTATTTTAACTTCTAGCATGTTTTATATATCTGTTTGAGCATGTAATGTAACATTTGATTTGTTTTTTTTTTTTTTATTTTGTATTTTTAATTTAATGCATGTAAATTATGAAATCGTCTTAAACAATATGGACAGTAAGTATAAAGATAATTTGAATGTTTACAAGTTAGAATATTGCATGTTTAGTAAATAACTCATACTAAAAATAAGGGAAATTATTTTTTCTTACTTTACAGATTTTTTATATATAATTATTTTTTTCCCAGTTGGGTTTATCGCTTATCAATTACTTTTTGTTTTTGCTAATTTAAAAAAAAATTCAAGTCACTTAAAGATAAGATTTCGTTTGCACAGACGTGGACCAACCAAGTACACGCGCACTTGGGAAGACGAAGAGGCTTACCGTCGCCAGGCCGCGCAGCAGAACCGGAAGCCTCCTAACGCTGAGGACTTCCCTGACCTGGACGCGTCCACCAAGTTCAAGTATGTTAATAAGTCTAGTATTTACGAATTTATTTCATTGATTTGACTAAAAAAATATCAACCTGAGTTTTCCTTACGGAGGGTCGGCACAGTACGTTCTACTCTTCCATACATCTGTCAGCCGTCATATCTGAATTTACATAATTCCTGCGCAAATCTCTCACACAATCCTTCCGCACCTATTTCGGTCTTTCTCTACCTTTGTAGCCATCCACATTCAAATTTAATGACTAATATATATAATTTGACTACGAAAAATAAAAATAGAAAAGTCATTATGAAATTTATTAATAGAACAGAGCTAAGATGATGATATTTTTGTCTATTTGTCTGTGGGTTTGTGTGTGTTAATCTCAAAAACGCATCATACAATGTTGATGCTGTTTTCATTGATATGGTTTCAATAAGACTTATTTAACAACTAGTATATTTTCATCTCAAACTTTCTATAATTTTATTTAGAACAGAGGGAGTCGTGGGCGACAACTAGTTCAGAATGAAAGTTTATTGTTTCAGTAAAAAGACCAGAGCGCCAAGACCACGTTCTAAATCTCAACCAACCTCAAACGACTCGTCAGAGAGGGGCGGACAGCTGCGACGCAACGCGTCGATAAAGACCAAAGCCAAGCCCGCTGTCAAACCTGTCACTGTCAAGAATGTCAAGAGTGTCAAACCGACGGGGAAAGATAAACTGCCGGCATTGGAGAACTTAACTATAACTGCGGTTGCTAATAATAAGTAAGTTAACTTGAAATTAAGGATATTTTCGTTCAAATATTACGTAAGCAGATTTATTACAATTATCCTCCCCCCCCCTCGCCCCTCGCAGCATAAATAAGTCGAGCCCTGAAAGACGCTG
>JAODUI010000019.1:3189516-3204383 GCA_027563995.1 Papilio gigon | reverse complement strand
TCAGAGGTGGGCTCTCCCATCCTATATTACGTAAGCCAATTATTTCAAATTCCCCCCCCCCCCCCTCGCCCCTGCCAGCATAAGTAAGTCGAGCTCTGAAAAATGCTGACGTAAACATACGATTTTTTCTACTAAAGTATTATATTTGTTTTAATGATTAATGACCAAAAATGGGCAAAGCACAGAACCCCCTTCGTCCCCTATAGTGCTTACCTAATACTTGAACGGTCCACAACGAGGTATACATCCCTTTTTAACTTATTTTATGTTTGTCCAGTGAGCGACCGCCGGCGCGGCGGGTGAGCGCTGCCGTCGCGCAGCAACGACCGGTGCCCACAGAACAGGCCAAGAAGAAACCAACAGTCGCACAGGTTTGTTCTTATATTAGAGCAGACAGCAACCTGAATTCGCTAATGAGTTCGCTGTCCAGACAACCGCAGTGGCAGTTGTGTTTTAATCTAAATTAAAGGTGTTTAATTGACACTAAAGGACGTACAAAGAGGGGATATTTCTCCTTCCTATGTGTCTCCTTTTCTTCCAAATTCACTTTTATGTAAGAAACATAGGGGAAATGTACTTGGGCGTACAAGCTTCAAATTACATCACGCTTGTCTAAAATAAAATCTTGTATCAAAATAACAGATTTTATCGTATGTATAGTTGTCTATATCACCAACAGCCACCGCAACAGAATAACGCGACGACGAATAAACCGCAAACGCAACAATTGCAACAACAGAAACCGCAACAAAAACCTCAACAACCAAAATCGCAGCAGCAACCGAATCAACCGCAACCAACCACAAGTAAGAAGTTTAATTTTTTTTTTGTTACTGTATAACATTGATTTTTGTTAATTTACTAATATTTCTTGTAACCATTCTTGGTACTGAAAAAGCTTGTGTTAGGATATGATTCACAATAATCGAATGGCGGGATTCGAACACTCGACCACATGATCTGAAATCCAGTACTCTTAACCATAGCTATTGACGCTTATCATATATCAATAATATGTATCTTTTTATAAATTAATTCGTTTGTACAGATGCGGAGTCGAAAGCAGGAGGCAGCAAACGGTACAGCAGCTTGCGACAGCGACCGCTCGCTGAGACTTACTCACCGCAACAGCCACAAGCAACAACGCAACAGCAACAAACAAATGTCCAACAACCGCAACCAACACAGCAACCGCAACCAACACAACAGACAACGCAACAAAATCAACATAGATACCATCAAGGTATACGTCTTTACAAATATGTTACAGCTTAACATTAACTCGGCACTGCGCAGTCCCCTCCTATGATGTTCTGAGCCGCCAAGATATTTGACAACCTCAATACTTTGTATTATTCAAACTAATATAGGCAACGACTGATTGCCGCACTCAGAGTCGACAATTTATCAACTGAGAAATTCTTAGTGTTCATTCCTCAAACTATATTATCGTCAAAAAAGCTCTCTCATGACAAAAACCAATATTAACTTCAATATTTTTGCATTTGACAGTTCAATTAACGAGATTATGAAATATTTAACATCACGCCACGACCATTAGAAGGCGGACAGAACAAACAATGTTTAGTACTGAATTTAGTCGTCACGTTACAGACTTCACAGGTAACGGTGCAAACCAGTCGCAGCATCAAGGCAGCCCTGTGCCCCAGATGCATCCACAGCAGTTAATGCATCAGGTAATGTCATATATAAATTAGTCTTAGGATTTTCTATAATTCTTATTAACATATATATTTTTAATATAAGGTCCATCGTAACAATGTGAGCCAGCCGCACGGGCCGTCGCCACCGCACCAGGCTTTGCAGCAGCAGCAGCAGCAGCAGCATTCGCAACAGGTACCTCAAAACTTTTCACGGCACCCAACAACAATTTGTCACTACACCGGCCAGCAACCTGTCACTTGATCCACTAACAACCTATCACTTAATCTACTAACATCCTGTCACCTAATCTACTAACAACCTGTCACTTAATCTACTAACAACCTGTCACTTAATCTACTAACAATCTGTCGCTTAATCGACCAACAATATGTCAGTAACTTTTGAATAACTGTTATTCTTTATTTTCCTCAGACGTTGAGTATATCGTCTATACGTACTTTATGCTTAAAAAAATCTCAACACCAGTTTATTTGAATATTCAATATATATATTTTTAATTTTCACTCGACAGGTTAGACTCGGTATACTGGATCAGCCTCCGCAGATGGTCTCCCATCCTCACCACACCATGCACAACATACCTCCGCAGCAACATATAGGTGAGTTGTGAATTAACATATTAATGAAGCGCCAACATCCTAATGATAAAGGATACGGACTACCGAACCAGCAGTCGCGGTTCGAATCCCGCCATTCGAATATTGTGAACTTTATCCTAACACAAGCGTAGCAAGAATAGTTACAAGAAATATTAATAAATTAACAAAAATCTACTTATTTTAAAAAAGACTACCATATAAGTTCATTTGCATAGAGAATTTTAGTACCAGGGAATTTGTTGAGAGCATTATTTTCTAGCAAGTTAGTGGCATTAAATGTGTTAAGGTTTATTTGGTGGTCATATTTTTTTATTTGATTTCAGGACAAATACCTCCCGCGCAAGGTTACGCCCCGCCCGCGATGATGCCCGCTCAGTATATGCAGGTATGTATAAAAAAAACTCTCTTAAAATTTAAGAAATGATTTACTTAAAGCAAATAGTATTGAAATATGAAGATAATTAAAAAAAAAACAATAAAGATGTTGAACTGATGACTTAGTACGACTGGTAGTCGTTGGATGTGGAAGTTGAGGAAGGCTGTCCAGCAGAGACCAAACAGTGGTTTAAGATAGATTGATATAAAAGACGAGTGTGTATCAAAGTATGAATTATAAATTTGTAAATACTGTTTATCCCCAGCAAAGCGGCAGCGGCGCGGTGTTCGGCGGCGCGCCCATCTACGCGCAGCCCGCCGCCGCCTACCCCCACCAGATGTATCAGCACCATAACTACGTACGTACAGTCAACCTAATTAACTTTAGAATATATGGCATGTAAAGTACCTTATATACTGTTATGTACCTTTCATTATGTAGGGTGACGTTTTAAGTTATGTTGCATGTGTCGAGGTGTAAAAAAAATTATGTTTAATACTAAAAATATGTAAAAAAGTAATTTTGGGTATTAGTAACATTTGAGTCCTAATAATTTTAGTTCTGTAACAATTTTAATGCGACTCTTAGAAACGTTTAGTAACTAAGGAAGTCTAGTTTTCTCATATTGAATCTATCCTTAACAATAGAGTGCGGCAGTTGTAAACACTAAAAAAAAAAACACTAGATTTCTGGTTAATTAACTAATATTTCTTGTAACCATTCTTGGTACGCTTGCGAAAGCTTGTGTTAGGATATGGTTCACAATAATCGAATGCCGGGATTCAAATCCACGACCCCTAGACGGTAACCATTAGGTTATTGTAATAAAGACTTTGTTACAATTTAATAACAATGTGATGTGATCAGACGCAGGCGGGCGGCGTGACATACTACAACTGCGCGGAGCAGGAGCAGCCGCCGCCGCAGCCGCTGCGCGCGCAGCGCCGACCCACCGCCGCCATCCCCATCGTGCGCCCGCACGCGCCCGCCGGCAACGCCCCCAGCTCCGCCGCGCCGCCAGACAGGTTTACTAAACAATTAACTCTATTCGTGACCGCGACAGAGAGGTGAAAGAGAGAGAGAGAAGAAGGACATTTATTTATGTATATTTATGTGGTAAAAATATTTAATGTTAAATGTACTTAAAAAAATAAATGGAACTTGACAGAAAAAAATTGGCGTGAACGTGTTAAAATCATCGAAGTACATTTTACTAATTTAAATGCAAATATCCGTCCATCTTGGATGGATATTTGTTCGTAAGTAATTCCAACCGTTAAACGGATGTGGACAAAATTTGTCATAGAGATAGTAATACCAAATAGGTTACTAAGTTCTTTAATTCCACATTGATGAGTGATAGCTGTATATGTCTAAATCTATGTTCCAGACCGGCTAATTCAACAGAAAAGGATAATATAGACAGAATTGTGGAGAACATGTTTGTAAGGAAGCCTTGGCCGGCGCACGGCGCGGGTGAGTCACCTTGCTAGTTTAACGCAATTTTACACTACAAGAACACGATAGAAATATGTTTCTTCAATACATTAATATTTGCTAGCTTAAGAACTTGTCTATGTAAAAAAAATTGCCCACTGCTGGGCGTAGGCCTCTCCCAAAGGTCGTCACGATGGTCCTCAGCCCCCATCTAAGGTACTTCCGCAATCTTGACCGGATCAGAGAGGCCTACTTAATGCGTCGACATCATTATCATCTCAAGGTCTGGTGAACAACCTTGCATCGATATAAACCAAAATAATAAAGTACCTTAGATTTTTGATTGATTTACAAATGATGCCTCGTAGAGGCAATTTGCACTTTTCTATCTTGTATCTTGTATTTTACAACATATTAATAAAAGTTTTGTTTCTCTTACAAAGATTTATTTTGGGCGAAACTACAACACGCGTATAAAATGCGTCTTTGGCTCAACTCTAGATTTCATCAGAAGATGTAAATTATGAATAAAAACGACAAGTTTATTAAACGAAGGAGGATTTAAGTTTGAATTTTAATTTTTTGTACGTCGGTAGTTCGATATTGAAAAAATGTATTTTGAAAGTTACCTTTGATTTAGTTTTGTTTTTTAGTAATTAATGTAATTAGAGATTTGTTTTTGTGAAAAATATTAAGGAATTTTATATTTTACTATCATATAGATTTAACTAAATATAAAACGGCTAACGTATTTTTCCGATGTCGGTGCCGACACCGGACTCATGTTAGCCGTTTTATATTTAATTTGTTGTAATGTCTTCTGAAAGTTTAAATAATTTAACATACAGTAGTTAAGCAACAAGCCATAACAATAAGCGCCAATAGCCTAATGGTTAAGGGTGCGGATTTCCGATCACATGGTCGAGATTTCGGGTACTGTAAACCATAACCTAGCCTAGATCTTAGTTCGAGTGATAAAAAAAATGTTACTGAATTAATAAAAATCTACTAATGTTTAAAAAAAAACAATTAGTGTTGATATCTTTAGAGTAGTTGAAGAGAAATCTTCAATAACTGCTTAATAGATTTTGATTGTCAATAATATATTTCAGAACAACCGAAAGAAAAGTCGCAGGAGAACAGAAGTTCGCAGGAGCCGGCCAGCAAAGAATCGTCACAGCCGAACAGTCTAACTTCCAGCTCCACATCTGACAAGCCGTTAGATAGTATACAGAAGGAGGCGGAAGATAAGACGGAGAAGGTCGTAGAAGGTGAGGTGACGGACAGTATAACGGACGCCTGACTGGCAACAATATTATCAACATATTATCAAACTAAATATAACACTGGAAGATAATTTTTTTTTAAATTATGAAAGTGGCCACACATTCACATTGTATCCAGTATTTTTTTTTTAATTTGAACGCGTTATATCATGAAATAACGTATTTATGCGGTAAAATAAAATTATTTACATAAAAAAATCGATTAAAAATGTATAGAAAAAAGTAATTTCAATTAAATCAAAATATCACAAGTGTTATTTTTTAATCTGTATTAATGTTTATTTCGCACAAATTATAATCTATAGTTAATTCAAATTACTCTTTATTGTAAAAAAATAAATATATTTATCGAAAGAAATGTGTTGGGGAAAAATGTATCAGTTATTTTAAGGTTAGTTTTATCATGTTTTTTTTTTTTTATAATAAGACAATTGAACAGAAATCTCATTAGTGATCAAATGTAATCCAAAAATTATTCTACGAGCTGCAATTTTTATAGATTTTAAACATGCAAGTTTCGGCGTCAAACACTTTATAATGTCATTTGGATTACGACTTTATTGTACCAAGACATCATCAATCAGCAGCGCCAAGAATGTCAGTTCCTTACAAGCCAGCTCTTTAGTGTTTTATCTCTGTATACCCATAAATGACAGTCTTATAAATAACGGATTCCCTTTACCCCAACTTTTTTTATATCAAATGTGTGGTCATTTTCATCAGTCATATAGAATTACTATTGTGGCTGTGTTCTCGTGTTTATTCATATAAATGACTTAAATTATACTAAATGTATAGTTTTTTGGAATTAACTTTAAAATGTGTGGAAAAAAATACTATGTCTTAAAATTAAGTCTTTATTAGGTTATAGCAATTTTGTGTCAATGTTGCGAGTTATAAAGTACATGGTTTGTCTTTCTGGAATTTAAATATAAATTGGCAACACCAATTATTAGGTTTTAGGAGAAATGTTGTTTTGTAGCGTGTATGTAATTGTAGGACAATATGAGAGACAGCCAATAATTTATATTAATATAAGGTCACCAACATAAATCACATATTGTATGAGCCGGTTGACTGGATTTTTAATACTAAGTTCAGTTACAATGCACTTAGGTTCCCACTCTTGGAGATAGCGAGGTTCGACATCGGCGGATACCTTGCCGATATCTTCATATGAAGAGTTATTTATCTATAATTTTCTCTTATAATTGATAAATTAGCGCTTGACGACCCAACCTGATGTTAAGTGATGTGGTCTAAGGTCGTATGAAAAATTAAAATGTTCCTTGCAACGAGATGAACTCCGCCCCTTCTTACAAATAACCTATTAGGTAGCAGTTGTCACGCATTAGTACATTTAATAAATTTTCGCTAAATTGTGGCATTGAAAATTAGTTAATGTTGAATTTTAAGCAATAATTCTGTGCCTAATAAATCGAAATTTTTATTTTTAAGGGTTAGTCCAAGTAAATTGATGATTTCTGTTATTTGCGTGATTTTTTTTTAATTATGCGACAGTCCATGTTGTGACGATCTCGATTGCTTGGTGTATGTTCGTACAGCCACTGCTTTTGCTTTTTGCTCATTCGATATGTCGGGCGAAAAAACAATGAAATATTAACGGCTATATGTAACTACTATGGCATTGTAAGACGAAAAATTAAAAATGTTCATTTGACACTTGTCATGTAACAATTTGAAAATCGTTTTTTTTTATTCTTGAGGCACAGGAATTTATATAAAATTTTGTTTCGTTAAATATTTTATTTGCTTTATTTTTAAAGATATTGAACAAAGAATGTTGTATCAAAGCTTTTGTTTTTTTTTTCTTAATTTCCAAATTAAAGAATAATTGTACACGACTAGTCCTAATTAAGTACTGAAATCAAATGTTGGTGATAGATATTTAAAAAAACTTAAGAATTACTTTAAACCTTAACTGGCTGTATAGTTGATGTTCAATATTTCAAAGGATATTTTGTAAAAAAAAAATGTTAGAAAATCATAAAAAAAAATTAAAAGCTTTTGTATAAACTATGCCGGTTATTTATTTATATTAAGTAAAATATTGAAAAACCTTATAATTGTGTTTTTATTTCAACACCCATATTTGGCATAAAGACTGCTCTTTTCTTCGCATTTAAAGATAAAAGTTTTATGTGACCTAAAAAATGTAAAGTTCCTGTTTGTAAAAATAAAAACATTATAAGTACAAACATTGTTTATTATCACAAATAAATGTTTGTTAATAGCTGCCTTACATACAATATAATACAATTGCAGTTTAACAAAATCATTTTCATATATATACGAATATAACCTCCAATATTCAGAAATCATTTTACAAATGTACTCATAAATATGATATCTGTAACATTGCAAAATGTTGCCATATGTGAAAATCATAGTAAGTGGTCAATTTTGATTTTGTTATAATATCTCACGTTTTCACCCCTTTTGTTTTTGTGATAAGAGAAAGGGATGGATAACCTATTAGGTTTTTTAAAACAATGTTTCTATTAGACTAGATTAAATATATACTAAATGAAATTTTAGGTAATATAACAAAAGTATACTTTGCCAACATGACTCCGAAATGAGTTTTCTAGGTGAGATTTACTATTAAAGTGATTTTTATTTCAGTATTTCTCTAATCAATAATATGTATCACCATTTAATATGTCACGGAAAGAAAAAAATAACTTGATTGTAGATTTAATAAAACTACTCTAAAAGGATTTGTTTGGCCTTCAACAATAAAACTCCACTTATCTCGTTCCCTTAATCTTTTTCGTTAATAAAAACTAACTTAAAACGAAATAATCATGAGCAAATGACATTGAAAACGTTTCAAATAACCTCAAATAGCTTTGACTTTGCGTCGATATCAGTGACATTGACACATACTGTCATCTTTGACGGTATCTTTTTTTTTAATTTCATGGCATGGTTAGTGGATCTTTCAGCCAAAACATAGTAAAAAATATATTGACAATATCTTAGAGAGACAATATGTATCAATATTGCCACAGTAGTCTAGAGTAATAAAAATCAATCATACGTGATTTGTTTCAACAACTTTATCCGTTTTTTTTCTCTTCTTCCCATCTAGATCCGCGTAGATATCTTCTAGACTTCTCATTTTAGTTTCCGGAACACAGAAGATAAGATAGAAGACGTTTGATAGACAAATGAAACTGAATACCCAGAACGTTGAATGGTATCCAATCCATGTGTTCAGAGGTGCGAAGAGTTTGAGCAATGCGAAATCGGTACCCAGGGATATCGCCATGATGAGCGTGGCTACGGTACCTCGGAGCTGGAAAAAAAACAAAGGAATGTAATCGGACCCACAAACAATGACATATTTACAGGAGACAGACTAAGGGGCCTAGGTTCCCCAATTTTCATAATGGTTAAGAGTACGGTGTTCCTACCGTGGGGTCTAAGGCAATCCCAGCATTCGGTCACTATCTTAAATTAAATCCTAGCAGAAGCACAGAGTTTAGTCGGAATGGAACCACAGATGTAAGGGAATTAATAATATTTTTATATTTAAAAAGAAATTCCAAACAATTGTGTATACGACATAGACAGTTACAAACCTGGAAGTTAAACATCTCAGTCATGATGACGAACGGCAAAGGTTGCAGCCCTGACGCGTCGGCGAAGATACAAGCGCAGAGAGCGACAATGGGCACCCAGCCCGGCATCAGCACGCCGACGCTCTGGAGGTAAAACCAGACGCCCAGCAAGCACATGCTGAAGCCGGCGACCACGCTGGTCACTGCTAGAAGTGGCTGGGTAACAAAAGGAGAAATTAGAACATTTTTTATGTGACAACAAATAAACATAGATGGCAGTAATATGAATCTAATGATATTTCACGTATTTTACACTCCACGACAAATCGAGAGATGGCGCTGTTCTTCAATCTCATTTCGTCTTTTCGAAGACATGACAAAACTTTCATTTGTTTTTCAAATTTTCCTAGTAATTGAATTATCTAATGCAAGAAGAATTATTTAGATCTATTCTCTATAAAATACCTTTCTTCCAGCACGATCGACGAGTTGACACGCCAAGAATGAGCCAATAATTTGCACAGCGGCGAGCAATATTGATTGTTTGTTGGGTGACAGCGCGATACTGGTGTCCGGATCTTTGCCGGCTTCAGCAAATATATGACTTGCGTACACCAACACAGCTATACAACCGCAGAACTCACGGGTCAAGTTCACTATGAGTGCCACCCAGAAAGCTTTAACTGCTGTCTTGTCAGAAACTGCAATAACAGATACACTAGTTAATACACCTTACTCATAGACAGTGGCGCCGCGGCGTAATATAGTAACTGCATCAACTCGTTAATTAGTCACTAAAGAACACTTGAAGTTTTTTATTAACCTGCTCTGTTTTACCGGGACAGATTAATTTGTATCTAGGAAGACTACAAGTATGAATTCATTTGCTACCAATGTATTATCTCTAGTTTTGTTTTGAAATATCTCAGTTGGCTTAAGTGTCTGGTAACTAAAATCTTTAAAAAAAGGATCGTTTCAGTGTTCAAATTGATGATAAAAACAGGTCCTTTTTTAATTTTTGTACAACTCTATAAAGATAAAACTTGAAGCGCCAATAGCCTAATTGGCGGTACGGACTACCGATGTAGCGGTCGTGGTTTCGAATTCCGCTATTCGACGATTGTTGTTGACCATATCCTATAATCTTGCTCAAGTTACAAAAAGTATTAGTAATTTAACAAAAATATATTAATATTAAAAAAGCTGTTTAGATTGGTTTCCCATCTAAATTCGAAATGTAATTGTAATCTATGCGTTTCTTGAATAGAATGTGTTCATTTGTGTGTGCGTGTGCTTTAGTACCGTGGCCGTCCTACGTTTCTGTCTAAAGGGCAAATAGGACAATGTGAGGTATCTCAATATACCATTCTTGTTTCAATATATGTTTATGATACGATAGGAATATTACTGCATCACACAAGTATTTATCTCGGATGAGAATCGATCCCACGGACACATTTCTAGGTCTATTAAAACGGTCTATTCGAAAGGTTCGGACCGAACAAAAGTCTGTCCCGGGCCGCGGTTTGAAGACCACTGCTTTAGTACAACACAAACAAACATAATACGGAACTGGTACAAAATTATTCAGCAAACAGATTTATTGGTTCAATTGAGGCGCGGACGCGAACGCCCTTGATATTTGAGCTCAACCATTACTCTCAATTCGCGGCGGTAAGTAATTCGGTTGCTTGTGTTCGTTGTGTCAAATGCCACTCTAGAGGTCAATTGGTGTGTCAAACGGGCGACGTCATAAGTGTCAAATTTGAATTCGCAATGCCACTGTGGGAAGTAACAATACTAAACGTTAATCTGAGCTGACGATGACCTGAATTCTTCAAAATAACGAACTAACCGCTGCCCATAGACATTAACTTACAGATGAATTCATCATCATCCTCAACATCATCATTAGAGTTTGTCTGCTCACTTCTGCAGACGAGGCCCGCCTTTAATTAAGAGGAGGAAGGAATATGGAAGTGGATATTTTCAATACTTATGCATCTCCTCCCGGTCCTATCTTCTTTTTGTTAAAAAATGTAGGAGAAAAATATGTCGTGCGTATTATAAATTATGGTAATTTCTCGGTCAACAGCGTGTAACAACTTTTTGTCGCGACAACAGTCGATAGCTGTTATTTACTCACACAAAAGCCTCGGCGAGAACTTGAGTTCGCTGGTGGTCTGCTCGATGATGAGCCTGTCTACTTCTTCACTGATGACCTTATCAGTATGAGGAAGTGATCGCAACCAGCCAAGTACCTTCGCTGTGTCCTGTTGAAAATAAAAAAAACAAATACGTTTTATTTAAAGGGTCACTTTCTACGGAACTGTATTTAGAATTTAGTTTATATTTTGCAATATTCAAAAACCGATAGTCTATTGGTTATGGGTATTGATTTCCGATCAAGTGATCAA
Source organism: Papilio gigon (assembly GCA_027563995.1). NCBI lineage: Eukaryota > Metazoa > Arthropoda > Insecta > Lepidoptera > Papilionidae > Papilio > Papilio gigon. Next base: position 3,192,995 of record JAODUI010000019.1, on the reverse strand, counting down.
GGATTGGAACCAGAATTCGACTATTGTATTTATCTTAACACAAATATAGAGCCTTGGTTAGAATGGTACAAGATTTATGAGTTTAAAAAAATCTAGACTGTCGATTGTTTTTCCTTCAAAATCTATCTTTACATCAACTGCCTTTGTCTAAACAAAGGTTAGGTATACGGTGCTCATTGTTTCCGAAATCTATTGATAGAATTGGTCATTATAAACAACATCGAAAGAACCGTTTGTTTTCTTGTCTTAAGCGATTTAACACGTTCTCTGCGAAACGAGACCTAAATCTTCACTAATGCAACTTCCCTGTGGTGCAGCATGGAAAAACATGTACTTGGTGTAGTGCAAAGGGCATAACTTTGTTATAGGAGGTGAAACGGTCTAGTCACGGGGTCGACAACACCTCGTACCGCAGGAGAAAGTACGAAAAAATCTGGTGCCGCAGCGAACTTGAACAATATCATGGTCACCTTTATTGGTCTCTTTCCATTAAAACACATTATACAATAGCATTTATTTTTACATAAATACGTTGAACAATTATATAAAATGTGTTGTTAATAATCACGACTTTATTGTATTGCGAACGAGTTGCGGGATTCTTGACATCAATCAATTAAATGTACAGCGCTGTATGACTTTTGTATGAGGCTCTTTATTGCTTTTAAATGAGCTAAATGAATGTAACTCGAAGTCTAGTTCCTTCCTATTGAAATGTAAATTGCATACAATATTGTATCGAGAAATTATTCAACGTTCAACCATGATATCATTATTTCTATGCAACACCAACAAAGACGTACCAACATGGTAACAATTTTGTCTTATTCAATCAATAAAATCAATACATTGCAATTCATTAAACTATAATAAACAGTAATTGTTAATACAACACAAAAATACTTTAAATTCATTCTAAACGTACGCCATTTTGTAAACAATTGAACGTCAAATTTTAACACGGCAGCCATTTTGTTAATGAAAAATATGTTTTGTTTTAATAAAAAAAGTCTTTTAAAGTTTTTTTTTATGTCACTATGTCACTGGCCTTGTACATGTTAGGGGGAATTATACGGCTGCATAGCGACGCCCAAAAAAAAAAACAAATGCTAAGGACGTTCACGTTAGATTGCAATGATATTTGTGTATTGTTGTCTCTGTTCTATTAAAGAGAACGAAAGGGATAGCAATATGTAGAAATGTGGAGGTTCACTCACCTCATTCCTTCCACATTTAACCAAGTACGACGGAGTCTCCGGCAACCTCAGCAGTATACAGAAATGGACCAACGGTATCGCGAGCAGTATCCAAAGCACCGTGTTGAACGGCAGGAGATCGCCCAGCACGAACACGACAAGATTGCCCACTGTCTGCAAAAATCAATTTGATTTAATATTTTGATACGTACAATCGCGACCGTTCGCGGTATCACATTTACACAAAAAAAAAGGTATCTTGTCTGCAAATCCCGCCCCTACTCGCAAATTAACGAACAAGAAGCACGAACACCGGTAAAAAGCAATTAGTCTTCTACCTGCTCTGACAAATAACCGAGTTTTTTCTCACAAACACAATTAAAACCTGCAACCTATTGGCTTGTACCATCGTCGTCGACTAAATACGTACGAAACACTTAAACGACTAGCTTTTAAGGCTATATATTCAAATTATTTCATTACTGACGTAAAATCGAAACATATATATATATCTACGAGGAAAATATTTTTTTAATGTAAACGTAAATAATGGCTAGATACAGATGTTCTTAGAAAACGAAGATTCAAGTAACCGAGCTGGCGTTCCCGTGAACCGTAGCTAAATAAAGGCGATTAAAAAGTCTTACTGAGAAAACTCACCTGTGAAAATATAACAAACGTCCCAGTCATCCCTCTGATACTGTCCTCGCTGATCTCCTTGACGTACAGCGGGCAGACAACAAAGCCGCCGCCGGAGCCGAAGCCGATGAGTGCACGTGCACCGATTAGTGCTATCGGGTGAGTGCACATCAACTTGATAGCCCAGCCCAGCTGGAAAACATAATACGAATAAATACACCAAGATTAACACTATAACATTATCAGGTCAGTCCCATGTCGCCCACTACTGCGTAGGCGTCCCTCAAAGATAACCACGCGGTCTTCGGCCGCCCTCATCCAGAATACTCTTAGGTATAATGTGTAATACAAAAAAGTGATATATTTAAAAAACAAAATTACTTTCAGGAACTCTGCATTGAATACAAAATGTGCGAAGCAAAAGGCGCCAAGCCTCCCTCGCGCTCTTTAAAAAAAAACATATAGTTATACTTAGAAAAATTGTATAAAACACAAACTTAATCTTTATAAGTACTTCAAAGGGACTGACAATATTCTGTCCTAATAATCGATTGTCTTTTGATCGTTCTAAAACAAATGACTATCGGTTGTCGATTGCCATTTTTCCCTTCTTGGACGTCACCAGTTTTTATACATGACCCGATACAAATGAAACCGAAAAACCTTACGTCGTCAAGTTGATAAACATCTTTGTCATCCGTTGACAGTACTGACATGACAATGTTCGAGTACAAATGTCGATAAGGCGACTTTAAAATTTTCCATGTCATTTTTTTTTAATATCATCAGATTTTTTTTAATTTAATAAATTCTGATGATATTAAAAGAAAATGACATGGAAAATTTTAATTAAATAAATTTAAAAAAAAATCTGATGATATCTCTTTTACCATTTCATCTAAGCTCTAGGCTTGTGCTGAGATATGGTTAAAAATTGTCGAACGTGTGTATTCGAACTCTTGACTACGATCAGAAATCCGTAAACTTCGCTATAAGACTATTGGCATTTACTTACTTGTACTTAATTGAACTTTGTTAATTTAAAGATGCATACAGAATGAACCGTTACACCATTAGTTGAGGGGCGCAAATAGTGAGTGCGGAGCCACGGTTGAATGCAGTAAACACGCATTAACTTTAGTCACTGTAAAGGTGTCTACATACGACATAAGTTACGACCTTTCTTTTTTTGGTATAAAACCTTCAGAAGATACCTTGCCTTCCGGGTAAAGGGAGGGTGATGTGAGATTCTCACTCACTAAACCCCCTCGATGGCCATCCTCAGGTGCGATTGTGAGGGTCCCGAGATCTTATAAGGAAGGAACCGGGACCTAGCTAAGTTACGACCTAACTATATAGATGACCTAGGTTTTTTTTTAATGTAACACATTTATTGCCATACATCCATGAATGACATAGATCCCTTCTCTACACCGACATTGTTTTATTATTAAACAATCAGTTATTATTAAGCTGAATATAATTATTTTTTTATATTTATCTGAGTAGAGTTTTACGTTATTATTAGAAATTTATTTATGTTTTTTAATTGTATTCAAAACATGTGTACTACTTATAAAACGGCTTAACTTACGTGTAAATCGGTGTCAGTACCGACTAGTTTCGAGCCCATCGGGGGCTCTT
>JAODUI010000019.1:3098575-3117323 GCA_027563995.1 Papilio gigon | reverse complement strand
AGCGTAGGCCTCCCCCAAAGATCGCCACGACGATCAGTCCTCGGCCGCCCTCATCCAGGATGCTCACGCAAACTTAACCAGATCATCGGTCAATTAATTTCAGTATAGCTTAAAAGGCATATTTGAATCTCATGTTAGTATTCAGAGAAATAAAAAAACAACTTACTGAAAATTTGGAACAGCTTTGCTCGAATGTGGAATAAAAATGTAAATACATTAGCTCGTACTATAGCGCGTTCGCGGCCCGTCGCTCACTCAAATAGTCGGTACCGACACCAATTTACACGTGAGTTAAGCCGTTTTATAATGTTTAGGTTTGAGTCGGCGCCGACACCGGATGAAGTGTATTTAAGTGTATATGTTTTTATTCAGTTACTAGCTGACCCTGCGAACTTCGTACCGCCTAACACTCAATTAATTTGTGTAAACCTCTCCACTAACACTTAAATTACATGGTATGGTATTAAAGTTCAAATTCTTTTTAAAATATCTATCAGTACAATCGATCTTATGGGAGTATAGATAAGTGTTATTTTTAAACTTATTCTGGCATTTTTTTCTTTTCGGAAGAACCGTCTTCGTACTTCAAAGGATATTGTAAAAAAAATAATTAGCGAAGTCGGTTCAGTTGCTCTCGAGATGTGCTAACAACATATTTAACGATTTATTTTTATATAATAGACAATAATGCCGCATAAAGGTTTAAATCTGTTTATATTATGTGAAAGCATTTATTCGGAATACATTTATTTTCTTTAACAAAATAAATGTCAAGTTTATTCAGGATTTTCTCATATTTCATGTACATTATTCGAAGCACGTCAGCTTTATCTTTGGGTTCACACTTCGCCCGCAGCCTACGATATTCTTATCACGACTTTGTCTAACACGAACTTGTTTTAACTGACTCCTTCTTAAGTAACGTTTATCCTGTCCGACAGGGCAGGAATGTTTAGGTCTCTAGTCAATTCGTGACGTAATACCTTGAGGGAGGGGATGAGATAGAGCGAAAAAGTTTTCTTCTCTTAAACTCGTGGTTTTTACTAATATAACGTTCGTAAGAAACGGAATTCTTACTAGAATTAGCCTTTTTGAGTTACCGATATTTCGGTACAGTGGCATACGCCATGGTCACGGGTTGATAGGTTACTTACGAACATTATAAAGTTTCCTAAATATTGTTTAACTGTGACTGTACTGTCTTCTGCTGTATTTCCCAACCAACACATAGGGTCCTTCAAGAAGAGGGCGTACATTGTCAAAGATCGGCAATGCATATATGGTTCCTTTGGTATTGCGGATGTCCGGGCGTCGATGATATCCTCGTGGTCGCGCCGCTCGTTTGCCTCTTTCTCTTATAAAAAAAAGTCTTATTTGCTCTATCTTTATTGTTCTAGAAACGTGATAGAATTTAACGAGTGACGATGTTAGTGGTCCAAGTATTTTCACTTTATACGAGGTTCAAATCAAGTCAATCTTTTTACGTAAATTACATATTTTGTTTTGTCTATAAATCGCCACTGATAATGTACATTTTTTCGCTATGTTACATAACGATAATTTTTCATATAAGTGACATAATATACATGAAAGACTTTCTTATTAATATAGGCCTGAGCTTAAAGCCGTGACACGCCGCGCCTACAGCTTTCTGTTCCAACTTTCACGAAGTTAATTTATATAAACTGGGTGACATAAATAAATACACCTAGAAGTACGAAAAGTAACTGACACAAATTGCTTGTCAAGACGTGGTTTTTTTTTAGAAAGAATATGTTAAAAAGACTTAGGAAAATAAGTATTCATAGATCTACTAATGTAATTGAATGACCACTCGTGTAATCTACCGTTTAATACGACAAATTAGAGGTTAAACTCCACTGTACTCACTATACTGAACTGCAGTTATAACACAATATGCCCATCTGCCCAAGATCTATCACTACACTCGTCAGAAATCCAAGAGCGTCACATATCCAGAGCACCTTTTAAAAACAGAATCAAAAAGGCAACCGTATTCATATCTTTTCTGAGAACCTGTATTTTCGCTACGCCGGAATTGAGGGCAATCAGAGCACTATACGTCCCCAGTGAGGGGCTCAGTAGGTACCCTATTATTAAGGTTGACAAGGCGAAAGACAACCACACTGGCCCAGTGCGTGTTGACTTGACACATCTTTGAATTTCTTCACCGATAATATGCAGGTCGCATCACGATGTTTTCCTTCAACGTAAAAGCGTCAGATATTGTACATATGAAATTCGAAAATCGATTAACACATTGGTATCGAACCTGGACAATGTAGAGTACGGTTCGGTGCGATCAAGCGGATAACTGCGCCACTGAAGCTTTCGAGATGAGGGCGATAATACACGGTAATAACTATGACGTATTCCAAGCCCACCTTTGATATGTCAACAAGTCTTCTCTATAACTTGTGATGGCCTTTTCCCCGCAAACTTTAGCAATATCCTCGCGTAGCACTTACGTTGTGAATATGAACAAAGTTCAAGTAAACTGTAATATGAATATTCCCCTTTATTTCTTCTTGAATTTATTTGGATGTAGATATATAAAAATTAATAACTTAATCTATAATATATCTGAAGCGCAAATATTTTTAATTTTATTTTGTAAAATCTAGAGAACGACGTCACTGATTTGAATAATTCTTTTTGTTAAAACAATGTCTACATTGACATTGCATTTTATATAATACTAGCTGACCCCGAGAACTTTGATTCGCCTTAAAGGCAAAAAATAAACAGATTTTTGAATTTATTAGGAAATACAAAAAAAAATCATTACCTCCTCGGAAAAAAACGTTTATATGGGAAATGGAAAAGAGCTATTTTTAAGGATTTCACAGGGGTTTTTCTAATTTTTCTCAACTTTTAAACCTTTCCTAGACCTCCACGAACATTCCAAGACCAAGATGAGATAAATCCGTTCAGCGGTTCTCGAGTTTTAGCGAGACTAACGAACAGCAATCAATCACAATCCAATAACAGCTTATTTTCTATCGGAAAAATATAGTTTTCATAAATTTTACGAAATCATTCTTAGTATTTACCTTATAGAATTTTATATCAGTGAATCTTCATGGTTACAGCTAGTTTAATAATATTGGTTCTAGTAATATAATAAAATTACGGATAATTAGGATATCAGTACTATAAGATAGTATAAGGAACTTTTAAAGAAAATAAGAGTACTGCCAATTTGTTGATGTAGAAAAATAAACGATAGGTTCTTCCGATCAATCAATTTTCTCAAGCTTACATTTTAAATAACATGATTTTCCACTCTACCACAGTAAAGGTTTGCATTGGATTTTTTAAAATTCCATTAGTGAAATCACTTTACTATAAACCTATTACTTTTTTTACTTAAAGTGTATTTTAAAATGATAAATCCCTCAACATTAATAAAAATTTTAATAAAGAGTTTTTTTTTACATTTTAACATGAAAACTTAACATGTTTTTTTTAATTACCTCACCCCCTAAGACTAAGCAATATAACCTAAAACCTGTCGTAACCGTAAGGCCTGTTTCTACAAAAATAATTATTCAAATTAGAGAGACAAGAGATTATACATAACACAGTTAAAAAAGGATACGCTTTATAGAATAGGTATTATACCTATAGCTATCTATTTACAACTAACTAAATAAATATGATAATCAAGATATGTAAAACGAATAAAAGAAATATGGAATTAATAATGATGGTCGAAATGAACAACTTTTATGGCATATTGTCCCCTTTAGTATTTTTATAGCAACATTTATCTTATTTATCTTTTGCTATCCTCAAATTTCAGGCGACCGGTTTAACATTGGACAAAAACTGGGTCGTAGATACGGTGGCATTGCGCCAGATTTTTAACAAGAGATTTACACTTTAAATCTTATTACTATTTTTAATTGTCTTAATAAATCCTTCTTACTACAATAACAACCTACCTTTTAACTTCATTCTTTCTCTATAGTTGTAAAGTAATCATTGCATATTTGTCCTTTAAGCAATTAGGGAAGCATTATATAAAATCACTGAACTTATTGCTTATATTGTTGAGTTACATCGCCTAGTTATGGTCTCCCTCTCTCTCCTCTCTGTGTGCATCGTGTCCTGAGGGTAGCAATCTCTCTTCTTGAAAGTTCTACCAATCTTTACTTTCTACTCTAGTCTACGTATTGCTGATATCTTGTTACCCAATATTTCTTTTAAAAAAAAATATTTTAAACAAACAAATAAAAACATTCCTTCTACAGTTAGCGTAATTGCCTCCGTTATAAAATTTGAATTTCAAAAGTTTCCGAAGCAACAATCAATATGAAGCCGTCTGTGAAATTTATTAAAAACTTTTTATAATTAATCAAAAGTTTAGACGTATTTTTTTTAATCAATTAACAGTTGATTCTTTTGTTTTATTATAAATATACGACTTTGATAAAATAATTTCTACAACTAATGGTCGACCTTTGTTCGAAATTTGACCATAATTGTATAGATAGATTGATACATTTGCCAAATGAAATTACTTAATTGAACACTAATGCATAGATAAGATGTGACAAGAATATTGCTTTATACCAGCCAAGATGATCCTCGACCACCCTCATTCAGGATACACCCGCAACCTTGATCTGGTATAAATATTGTAATAAAGTGTTACCTACAACCATGTACACGTAATGTTTCATGGAAATTTTAATAATTTTAAATATTTAGATATTTAAATTACATATGAATTTTGTAAAGAAATTAAGGTGCTGAATTCGCCTACAAACAGTTTTGGCTGTTTGGCGATTTTTTTTTTAAATTGCATTAAGTTTGTTAGTTTTATAAAACAAATTAAAAAAAAAAAAGATCATTCGCCCTTGTTGAGAGGCTTATCTATGAATATTGCTTAATTTCGTGACGAAGAAATTGCGTTATATAATAAAAAAAATCACACTTTAAAGTAAGTCAAGGTCTAATAGCGATTAAATATTTCGAACGATACATCATCCAGTGGGATAGAGACTGGAAATACGTCGCAATTTATCATAACGACAGTGTCCACTTTATAAAATACACATCTATTATTGGTGACAAATACGAAACTACTGGCAAAAAGATTACGCATTTTTTTTTTATGAGAACTTGACCACGATCGCTCTTGATGCCATGACAATGTGGTCGGACGGTACGCGCTTTAATAAGTGACTACTAACACTAGATGTCGCCCGCAACTCAATCTGCAATTAGAAAACTTGATTAAAACCTTATCTGTTCTTCTTGCCTATATGGTAAATAATGTACCGGTAAAGTTGAATTTTGGTCCTTTATCCTTCCCATCCTTTATTATAAGAATTGATGTAAATGGAAAGTGGATTTGGCAGAGGACGAGACGCATAGGACGGAAATATTCTAATGCCGTGAGTCTCCTCCCCTGTCGATTCAAGATAGGCAATCTATCTGCAAATACACAGGTAAGGTCGGCGATCGCTTGGCCAGTATGTCGAATATAGGTGACTATATTTGCGACCTTATGGTATAAAAGATTGACATAGACATGCATGTAGAAAATTAGTATAACTAAATAGAACCTATAATCCAGTGCTATTTGAACAGAAGGCTTTGTTGGCAAAGTCGTAGTTGTCGAACATTTGACACTGAATGGTGAATAGGCAACTTTTGATTGAGTGTGCCAAATGGCCTGTTTTATTGGACTAAGTCGATTTGTTCCACTCTGATTGTTTGATGTTAGAATAACAGAAAGTCATTACATAGCTACTTATGTCTGATACTCGGAAGAATGTTCATATATAAAACCTCTTTCGTTCTTCTATTCGTATATAAGAACTTAACAGAACTTAACATTTCTTTTAACACTGCCACTAAGTTGTACTCTTGTGCTTGCATATGGTTTACAATAGTCGAAAGGATTTGAACTCTCGACCACATGATCGGAAATCTGTACCTTTAACCATTAGGCTACTACCGCATTGTTTTTTTTTTCAATTGAAAAACTTCGCCTATTTTGTTTCTTAATTTTAAATCAAATATTCCTTTAATTAGATACCATTTGAATACAAGAAGGTAAATACATAAAATATAATATTGAATAGACAAAATATAAAACCAGTAACAATATTTATTAATTAGCTTTTACATTCAACGCTACATGTGTCTAAGTTATTCGTAACTTGAATACAAAAATAATCTAAAAGTCCTAACGCAGCTTTCAAACGGTCAATGCGCGTTTTCGGTCGTATTCAAAACGTCCCAGTTTCGGAAGCTGCCAGTTTTAAGGGAAGCTTTATGAAAGTTGAATACGAAACCATCGTAAACTGCAGCTTTATAACAGAAATGAGGTTTATTATGTAATGAGGCTTTTATTTATGTTAATGCCGTTCCAGCGGCAACGAGCATGGACAAGTGTCTATTTATATCGAAAAACAGTTGAAAAGGTCCAAAACAAAATACAGTGCACAGGAAAAACGCGTGAAAATATGAGCACCTTTATATAGTAGCTGATGCCCTCGTCTTCGCGCAATTAAAAAGAAAACTTAGTTAGTCACCTATGCTTTATTTCGGACAGTTATCTTTGTGTCAAATTTGAACCGAAACTGTTCAGTTGTTTTGAAGTTACCTAGTAACAAACATTCATAAACAGTAGTTAATAATTCATAAACACTTTCCTATTTATTATGTAAGTAAGATTTTGTTTTTTTTTTAAATTAAGTAATATTTGTTACACCACACCAACTAAAAACTGGGCTTGTGCTTGAATATGGTTTATAATAGTCGAATAACGGGATTCGAACTCAAGACTACGTGATTGGACTACCCTTAACCATTATATTATTTGTTACACGATAAATAGAAATAAATTTGTTCTTTGATTAAACCTCGATTCTATATTGATAATTAACAAAGCCTACGACTTCGATACCTCTATAGTTTATAGAGTCTGGACTTCAACTATAAGTCAAATAGAACCTTTTTTGCAAACAGGCCGTGATTAGAATGAAAGAGTGCCCGAAGTGCCAGCCTAGAGATAAAATTGTCGTGTCTTGAATAAGTCATTCTGAAACGTCGATTGTTTTACTAAAAAGGATGTCAGAAGAAAATAAAGTATTTTATTGACGACTCTTCCACCAAACATACTACAAAGGTGTATATATTTTTTTAAATAACAAAAAAAACTGAATACGTACTTCAGAAGGAGACTTAGCTACTGAACTAGGTTGTTATATTTCAGGGCCAAATCTCTTACACGTGTCGTTTATTAAATATTTCAGTAAAGAGCATCATCATCATCAACAGTCTGTCCACTGTTGGACATAGAATAGAACGAAAAGAGATAATTACAATTCGTTATCATCATCAGCTAACTATACGTCTCCACCGAGGTGCTCAGGAGCCTATCTTATTAGGGGTAACTAGGCCATAGTCAACCACGATGCCGCAGTGCGTGTTGGTTAACTGCACACATATATTTGAATTTCTTCGCTGATATGTGCAGGTTGCATCACGATGTTTTCTTTCACCGTAAGAGTGTGAATGGAAAAACACATTGGTACATGTCGGGTATCGAACCTTGACAATTTCGTGTACGGTCCGGTCCGGTCAAGCGCTTAACAACTGCGCCACCGATTACATTAATTACAATTAATAATAACAAAATATTTAAATCATTAAAACTATATGAAATAAACAATATTTTTGTACTCTAAATGTCAGATTGTTGGCTTAGGCAATCCCTTAGTACAATATAAGGATGTCTTTTCTAAGGGTATATAAAAATTACCGTTCAAATTAAATTAAATTAAAAGATGGAAAATTCAAACGTTGTATGAAAAAAAAAACGATATATTTACAAAACCGCAAATCAGAGTTTCAGTATTCGATTTTATGTAATACATAATTATATTTACGTTATTCAGTCACGTAGCACAAGTCACGTAGAGGCAGTATCGGAGTTTAACAAATTATGAGTCCATTGGTATTGCTTAATAATTTTACCCGACTAACAAGAGGGTAATGTTACACAGGTATGTACAGTCAAAGCCCTTCGCGGTGTTCCATCTAAATTAAGTAGTAATTTGAACGCTTTGCATTGACACGAAGCGGAAACAAACCAATAAGACACAGCTTTTAGTTGTGTCTATAAATAAATATTTCGCGGTACACGACTTATTGCTTTTTACTAACATTCTGTTGTACAAAATACTGCTACCTGATTGGTTGTTAGTAAAAGGAGGCGGAGTTTGTCTCCTAGCAAGAAGCAAGTCAATTTTTCTGTAAGTTAAACACCACGAAGAATTCTGTATGACCATTCCTTTGTTATGTCATATCGTTCACCTAATATAGAGTATTTAAGTTGAAATATGTTATTCGTAGTCACCGGAGTTTTAATAAAAATACATTTGTACTTCACGCTCCAGGGAAATTTGCAAAATGTTTTTTTCTAAACCAAATTGTTTAGTATAATGTAAAATTTCTAGTTGGCCAAACTCAATCAAACTTATTCCATCAAGATCCGTCGTCCGAACAAACATGTTACTCGTCAATTTCAACCAATAATTTGCCAACATGTTCGTCCAATATATGTAAATTGCCAACAATATGATAGATACATATTATGGTATTAAATCTACACCAATGTAAAGAAGAAATTTATATATTTCCATATGTTTGTGACGTAGAAACTCAATAATTTCGGGACCGAATTCAAGATTTATTTCACCTTTGCAATACTATATTATCTCTAAGTTACAGAACTCAGAACTCGATCTCTGGGGGAGGCCTACGCTAAACAGTGGGGGACACGTGGCTGATATGATGATGAAAGGAACACAACTACCTTGCTGACCCTTCTCACTTGTTTACTCTTTTGTGTAAAAAAAAGTAATATGTATATAGTCTGCTTTATAAATGTATGTAGTTATCATCACAGAGCCTTTGTCAGCCTGGACATAGGCATTTTCCAATAATTTCCACAGTATGCGGTCCTCCTTCCGCACCCAATAACTTCCCGCCTTACTATAGTCGGCGCATTTTAAACTGAGTCGTTGGGCAATAAATGTGACTGATATTAGGAATGTGCACGCAATGCAACCCGGTATCGATATTTAGCTACCTGCGCACGTGTGGTCGATTTTTATCTATGTGCCCTTCTACAGTTCTTACGGACATCATTACATCTGCCAATAAGACCAATATATAAATTTGATCTACGACCAGAAGCCTCAATTCATAACGCGTCGACTAGAATTCACAATACAATAATGTAGTTCTTAATTTTATTTAAAAGTCAATAGTAAGAAAAAAAAATAATCGACATCCATTTGTAATTACAAGAAAACTCGATTTATCAATAAAGTAGAAGATTTAGTTAGAAATATTACGAGAGGTTCTATTTTTTTAATGTAAATGAGGTTTCTTTGCTAGAGATGAAAGTGAAAACGTCATAAAAACGGCCGCAGTTTCGCTATCAAATATTTATAGACCGGTCTGTTCGTATGAAAAGGTCTGCATTAACATTTATGAGAGGTCCCCAATAAACGTAATTTACTGAGACAGTACAATTCTATTTCATCAAATTGATTCTATTTAGTTTTAGATTATATATACTAGGTTTTATGTTAGACTAGATTTTACCAACAATTCGTTCGAGCGGAATTTAAAAAACAAAGGTAGTCTACGCCAATTCAGACAGTTATTTATCTCTTTGAAATACTTCATCTGGATACATTAAGACGTTTTAAAGGTCCTTACTAAAAATCATCCATCCATCCATTTTAAGTTTCGCATTAAAGCATTAGTAAGACTGTAGACTTTAAGAGTAAGATTTCAATGATTACAAATGGTCGGTTTACACGATTCCAGTACAGCGATCAAATTAAGCGTTGACAACTAGAATTATATAAACACACATTGAATTTCATCATGTGGACACCAATGCTGTATCTGAAATTCATGCTCCCGCGGCGCCCCCAATGACCAAGGAAGGGAGGAAAAAAAAAGGATACAATAGTACCGCTGGATAATTAAGACGGAAAAAGACCAAAGAGAGCTGCAAGTCCAGGATTGGGCCGCGATGGCGCGGGATCGATTTAGATGGAGACTTTTATTGTCGGAGTCCAAGATACGCTTCGGGTCGCTGCGCCACTCTAGTCAGTTTTTTTTATAACATGTAATAATCAACAATTGTAGGCTTTCAATGTATGCATCATATATTTTCATAATTATATTAATAATTGAAACTATTTTTTTCTTTTTCAGGTAAGTTGTTTACGAAAAATTCAAATGAAAAAAAAAGGTAAGTAAATTGACTAAACATAAATAATCACATGCCAGTTGCTGATATCCCTTTTACCAATTGGTAAAAAAAACAATAAGCACAAATCTAGTAAATGTATCCATTTGTTTTTTGCAAGCTGACAGCACGGATAAAGCTGACTCGGTCAGCCTGAGGAACGCGGATGACGAGGGTCGCGCCCCCTGGCTACTCGCCAATAAAACCATTACGCGCAGCCTTAGACCGTGACTCAACAATTTAATCTGGGACACACTTTTTAATGTGTTTAATGTCATTTTAATAAAATAATTATTTATTTCCACACAAGAAAAAGCTCAAATCTTTCTTTGAGTAATGTGTTATTTTTAAAATAGATGGCGTTATTTTCAATAATCGAGTTGATATGTCTGAAAGACCGTTGAATTTCTACGTCATGTAACGTGGAAGGGTTCGACAATTTTGTATAATAATATGCTAATCCAGTAATGTTCCTAAGTACTGAGATTTTTTCCACAATTAGCCTCTTTGAGCTCCCGATATTTCGGCACAGTTGCATGCTCCGTGGTCACGGGTTGACTACGTTTTTAAAGAACTTTAAATATGCCATTTAATTATCGTCCATGGTACACTAAGAAATACACTCTTTTTTGTTTTAAAATAATTAATACCTTTCAAATAACTTGTCTATTAGCTGCAATTTATAAGGACAACTACAAAGTCAATACGAGAAATATAAAATGATGAAATAAAATACAAACTAACACAAACTATTGCGCTGAAGTTGCAGTGAGTGGAACAAGTAGTAATATTATTTTAAACAACAAATGACGCAGTTCGCAGCAGACTTTCAGTTCCATTCCCCTCTGAAAACAATATTATTACATGTAAAAAGAAAATATGCGTTATTTTAAAACGGCTATTATGTTTTTCATTCTTGTTTTTTTTATAAAAAAAATAAGATGCACGAACCCATCTGATATTAAGTAGTGTGGTCGAAAAATGGTTCACGCTTAAGTAATTCACTGTTCGCTCTGCTCTTGAAGACTTCTATATCATGCTTGGAAACACTATCGCGTTAACTCAGCATCAGCCTGCCCTGTTCCCTACGGAGTTTCGACACAGTATGTATTACTAATCCATACATCTCTGTCATCCGTCATATCCGACCTCACACCCTTCTTACGCATGTCATCATTCACACAATCCATCCGCACCTTCTTCGGTCTTCCTTTACCTTCATAGGTATACAATCACATGACCTTCTTGTTTGTTTTCTAAAATGTTAACTAAAAGATTCAATTTTAATAGTAAATATGAAATATGAATACGTTTGTTATTCGAAACAATATTATTATTGGTAGTTAAAGATATCGTAGCTGTTGCGCAAAGTTAAATGTTTGTTAACTTAATTAATATGTGTTACGTAAATTCAAATATGTACAAATGTTGATTTCAATTAAACATAATTCAAAATGATATAACGTAAATTAAATCAATAACTATTTTATGCGTTTCAGAAAAAAATATAAACAAAAACAACTATAAAAAAGTCTTCTTTTTTATATCAAATAATTAATCTCTATATTTTCCAAAAATTCCGTCAAATTGACGTACGAAGAAAAGACACCTGAAATTGAAATGAAATAAAATAACTTCTTTTTTTATTAAACAAAACAAACCTATTTTACGTATTGTTCTAAATAATTTAAACATACGTATTGTTTTAATCGAATTGTCAATCAATGTTATGAATGCATTTAATCATGCAGGCGTCTGGATCAGATGTAAAACGGCAAATACGCTTCCCATGATATTTTAATTATCCGATTATAAAGCCTTAAGGTCCACTGAAACGATATATCGGTTAAATTATTATTTCACAAAGAGTAACGCTTGAAAAAATTAAATTACGTTATAATGCCATTTCAACAATTTTCTTTTTATATCCCAAAGATGATAAATTCTCGGAGCGACAATATTTGTCGGCTCGAATTAATGGCCGCTTCCACTGAATGCTATCTATCGTAATGACAGATGTATAACCGTACAAGCTCTGACACCGTGTCTAATATCATTTTATAACAAGGAACATTTTACAATAAAAATGTGTGGTAAATAATACTGAAATGCAGAAACATTTCTAAGGTAAGGATAGAGATGGAAATGTTTTACGAGAGATGAATCGTTTTTTATTTTAATACAAGCTTATTACTGTGTTGCTCAACGAAGATGAACAAGGCGTATATTAAAGTATATGTAAAAGACTAAAAAATAGAGAAAATCGAAAGAGAAAGACCTTGCGATTTTTTCAGATGAGCTTTAAACATTTTATGTGGTGACATCTATTTTTCTTTTACCTAACTCATTCTCGGATTGAAAATAGATGGCGCTTTTCAAGATCAAGTAAAGCGCCATCTAGTTTACGTGTTCACACTTGTCTCTATTTGCACGTGGATCAGTGCCATCTACCAAATGGACAAGAATGCGAGAAAATAGTTTCTATTTTGTATTTCTAGATGGCGCTTTGGCAATATACGCTTTTCATTTGAAATACTTTCGCCGTGTCACAACAGATGGAGTAGTAACATATTACATGAACATCTTATTGTTTAACTATAAAATTGCTCAATTTAATGATTATATTTAACCTCCTAGTGCTTAAAGCTACTTATTGGGAGGACAAGGTTAACATGTTTAAGACTGGTTTATAATCATTTATGCCTTTACAAATTAAGATAAAAGATGCATAACTTTATATGAAAGCTTGTTTGTTAATCTTGACGTTCAAATATTCGTCTACCCGCAAACACGAAACTTACATGCTTGGGGTCGCCTTTGATGTTTTATTTAAATAGGAATTGAAATGTTTTAATTAGATTTGCTTATGGTTATAAATTCTCTGTTTACTTTTCCATACCAGATAATTATATGCCTTCTGTTGATAAGGGACTTTTGACGAGAATTTTTACACTTGTCTTTTGTTAATTTCTTCCAAAGTTTCTATCTTGTAATAAAAAAAAATGAACAGCTTAATTTAACGAAATCTTTTCCATGTAATTCTATCTTGATTAGATGGCCATCACAGACGAGTTTCGTATAACCAAAGAAATTCGAGACGACATCGCGTCTCTCCTTGAAATAAACATTTAATTGAATGAGAAATTAACTCTAAATTGGTATAGAAATTATTGGAAAAATGTTCTAAACAAATATTTCACAAACACTAAAGGTTTTGTAGTCGTCCGATAAATGTTTTCGGCAAGCAATGGTTTTGAAACTTTAGTCTTGCTTTCCTTAAATATCCTAACTACTTAAGACGCTTACCAATTAACCATGTTTCTTATAGCAAGGACGACCGATAAAGTTGAGATGAGAATTCTATTATTAAGGCTGTCACACGTGATAAGTCGCTTAGTGGAAAATGTATCTAAAAGGCGTGACGTCACCACCTAACGGCAACTTAACACTGACCGATTTCAAACCGGAGGAGGTTCGCAATTCGTCTGTATGTTTTTTTTAGTGTGTTACTCCAGAACGTCGCCTCTGTTTTTCCAGTTCTGATGTATTTTTTTAACAATTGTTTATTGGCTAAGTTGTATTTCTTTGTAAAAGAGAATGTTTTTAAACGACATTTATTTGTAAAGGTACCGAGGCGTGTACACCTTTCAACGTCATATCTCGTGTACCAAGTCTGATAGTATCGGACGTCCGTTTCATTTCACAAAAGACCCAGTGAAATAGATGGGTCTTTTGTGTTTTTAACTTGATATGGTATTTGTAGAAATTTATTTCGTTATCTATTTGGTGTCGATTTCTTTTTATTCTTTTCTCTACATTATTAACATTTCTTGTACCATTCGAATTTAGCTCTAAGCTTGTGTTAGAATACGTTTTAGATAACACGATCTGATAGAACGTACTGGCTACTAAACCAAGTTTTTTTTTCTTCAATTTCGCGTGATTGATACGTAAGGCATAGCTTATAGAATGAAGCATAGACTAAAGATGTGAAAAATCTATGAGTATAGACAATGGATAGCGGATCAAAAGGGGATAGGCAAGTACAAAAAAGGCTTGCATCCTTATCAATAAAAGTAATTAATAGTTAAGCCGAGTTCCGATCAAAAGAATGAATTATTTCGACCCATTTTCATCGAGAGCACGCCCAAACTTCCGAGAAGGGAAAAACAAATTGGAAGTTATTCAAATTTGAAAGCTCATAAAGGAGAGTCCCTCTAGAGAATCTTAATGTACCGATGGTATAATTTATTTGTACGATCTTGAAGAAAAATGTTGCCATGATCGAAAATTTGCCAATTTTTATGAGATATTTCAATTCATTTTCAAATTCAATGTCAGTAAATTGATTTATTATGTAACTAGTTACGTTATTTTTTATCTTTTAATAATTTTAACTTGTAAAAAAAACACATGTTTTCCATTTGGCATAACACAAGACGTTTACCAACATCGGAGATTGGATGAATGTAAACAAACAAGCCGAGAAGGATTTAAGGAACAAATTTTTGATCTCGCTTGATTTCACAATCTTAAAAAAGCAAATGTCAAGTCTAACATACGTGAAGCAAATTAATTTATACAAATTAAAAATAAGACGATTTATTGCCTAGCCGATGCTACACTGCTACGAAAGGCGTAGACGTTGACTAACGTACACTAACAAAGAATTGGCGTAGTGCTTAATGTAACAATCAATTCACGAGACCGTTGTTACTTTAGTTAGAACATTGTTCAAGTGTTATTAATTCAAATCTAATTTGTGTTCATTTTGTATTAAGTGACATCTATGATACCTAGATCTTCACATGTTTGAAAATGAAAACAAAACACGATCGAATGCACGATATAATGCTGATTTAATTGATTTAATTCTCATTGAGTTTAAGTGAATAAGTGGACATAATAAAAGTAATATTTCAATTACTAGAGTCGATAATTTTTGATCAAAATTCAATTACATTACGCGGCTCAAGTACATTTTTGTTTTGTGTAAATCTGCCGAGAGTATATTGGGTGCGGGAATTGTCTGGCAACCCTTGAGTGTAGTCAGTACGTCGCTGTCCGCGGAGCGTGTTGGACGTCACCGCTCGAAATATAACCAATAATACACAAAACACATCGTATATTTCATTAAAAAATATTATTGAAATAATGTAAACGGAAATCTATTAGGACCATTTTCGTGTGTTATTTTGTGTTGTTTTTTAATGTGAATCGATAGAAATTATAAGATCTAAGGAGAAGGACCGAGTTTATGAATTACTAGTAAAATACGTTGGAATTATTTCCTTATAAAATTTGAAGATAGATCGATAATTGGATATTTGATTTCTTTACGTGTAAGTTTTTTTTTTAATGTCAACAAGCAAAATGTATACACAACCAACACAAAGATTTTATTCATCAAAATAATTTTTAAATCATCTCGCTCTACGTCACTGATTATTTTAGTTCTTTTCCCGCCCCCTTTGAGAGTCAAATCTTTTACAGCGCCCCCCATTTTTTATTCACCTATAAAACTTAATAACCACAACTGCATTACTTTAATTTCAGTTTCTAATTTAGAACTGATTCAAATCAAAACCGCCGCCTAAGCCGAGCTTTTTAATTATTTGTAATATTTAATATTTATAATATATGGTAATAGTAAACGATGTTTACGTAAGTGAACGGTATTGTGTAGTGGGTGGGTTTTAATTTTGGTGAAATTTAAAATAATAAAGTAAATGAAATTACAAATTATTCAACACCCCTCATTTTAATAGGCCCCTTAACGCCCCCTCTAAGTTTCAAACGCCCCCAAGGGGAAGTTATCGTCAAATTTGAGAAACACTGCTCTACGTAGTTGGCACAGTACTCCAAACATCTCTATCAGCCATCACATCTGAAGTCACTTCCTTGCATATTATTCACACAATGACTTCATTCTTCGGTCTTTCACTACCTTTATAGAATAACATTACATTGAGGAGTATACGCTTTACTTTGTTAAGGTATGTATGGATGGATATAGAATGATTTCAGATAAGACAACTGATACAGATGTATGGAAGAGTGGAATGAAGGTTGATTAGTAGATTTGTATCATATATTATTCATTCCTTTAGACGATTTTCCGATTGTCCATGCAAATATGACCTTGGAGTATTTAAGAGTAGAGTAGATAGGCATTTGTTAGCTAGCTAACTAGCGCGTATCATATTTCGACTGCATCACCACTTAACATTAAACAGGATAGCGGTCAAGCACTAGCTTAATCAGTGTAAAAAAAAATTAGGATAAATTAATAGTGTAATAAGCAATGTATGTAAAGCATTCGTGATTTAATTATATCAACTGATACAGAACAAAGTAATGTAAACATATAATTAAGACTTAATTAATTTTACAGTCCGTTAACAAAGCGTGTAATTAACTGGTCTGATGAATTATTGGTTTATTATTATATTTAAAATTATGAAATACGAACATGTGTTTGTGATACCAAAGCTAATTAACATATCGCTAACATGATGTATTTGCGTTTGGAAAATACAATTTTTTTTTATCTCCCCAAGTCCAGTTCCGCGTGATCTTCGACTGGACGGATTTTGACGGGACTTTGACTATAAGATACCGTATGCGGGCGTGACTCCATTTCGTCTTTACACATTTTATAACGTCGAAAATTTCCTCTCGTGTTTCTTCTAAATTATAATATAGTCAAGAGCAACGAATGCGGGTCGCCTAGAGGCCAAAAAAATCTAAAAATATTGAAAACTAAGAATGCTAACTTAATCAAATAAACGGTGTTTAATAGGCAGTATAATTTGTAGACCCCATTAAAAACAGGTTAGAAAAAAAACAACCTCAAGTGCAATAATTCCACAGTTCCATTTTCGAAAGTCTTCCATTTTCAAATTTGATCTTTTATGACGTAACCTTGCAGTAACTAAGAAATGTTCCTACCTCAATTTAAGGTGTATTATATTGTCTATTAAACTGACTTTATTTTAGGTTGCTAGCATCCTTAGTTCTAAATTTATTAATTCTAGAATTATATGTATTTTAAGTAACCCGGACTCATTGGTCTTGAGTGTATTAAGAATTACATAATGCTTGTATGTAAAATTTTCTGATATAACTCAATCATGTTTCGACGTACTTTATAAACTATTTGATTTGTTTACATTTGTCTAATAATGATCGATGTATGAAACACTAATAATAAATTGAACGTACATAAATTATTTAATAAATTATATGAAACAAAATTTATTTACTAATAGTTTTTCGCGCCTTTGCCTGTATAAATGCTTAAGTTTCTCTTACACTAGCCACTTTTCAGTAAAGCTTCCGTCAAAATCAATCGAGCCTTTATAAAGCTGGTCGAAATTACATAGAAAAACAATTACGGACAGACAGACGACAGTTTTAATTTTTGTAACATTTTTCTTAAAAAAAATTAGTCTAACCGTATTATGCATAGAATTTAGAGTGACATTTATGAGTCTTAAAGTAATTCAAATAAATTTGAAATCACCTTTTCTCTTTTTTATAACTACATAATAACTACAATCTTAAATTTGCATCGTTATAGATCATGAAAACAAATACTAAATACTTGACGAATTATGATTTCATACCAAATTAAAAATAAAGATTGTAAAACTGGTATCAGTGTAATATTGTGAAGTGAATACAAAATGGCGTCATCGAATGGAAAGGAAAGTTCCAAAATAACAGCATCAATGGATAGTTTAAAGTTATCCAGTAAGAATACGTCAGTGGGTTCCTCAAAACATGCATCATCCGAATCTGTATTATCTCGCAAAGACAAAGAGTGTCTACAGATGCAGGAGTGCAAGAAGAAACTCCTTGCCATGGAACCACAGATTATAATAAGAGATGAGAACGTAGTGTTAAGGTCGCCGCCGCAAAAGAAGATCGTAATGCCGCCTCCGATAAACCCAGAGGTAAGTAGACGATCCCAGTAGACAATCCTTATTGCGATGACCATGATCGGTCTGGAAAAGTTATTGGGAAATGAAATCAAACTATAATTAGTAGAAAGCTTGATCCAACAGATCGATACACCGAACTACATTAGACTTGAGCGGTGATTTTTTTTATTATTGTTAAAAAAAAACTTTGTTAACTTAAAAGGAATTGGTTTAAATTTTTTTTAATAAGACATCTTATTACTAAATTGTTAAAATGTCACCAAAACATTTTCTACGTTTTGATTACTGTCAAAGTTATTTATAACCAAAAAAAAAAAATTCTTTCCAAAAATTCAAATCACATTTTTTTACATTTCATAAAAGTATCCATTGTTCCTTTTATTCCCGTTTTGTCTACTGTTGTCGTTTCTTTTTTTTTATTATTCACGAACGCCCGAACTGAAATGTGGTAATCATTTGCATAAACGGTTCATTTGCGCTATTCAAA
>JAODUI010000019.1:3047167-3065714 GCA_027563995.1 Papilio gigon | reverse complement strand
TTAGTCTCGCTAAAACTCGAGAACGGCTGAACGGATTTATCTTATCTTGGTCTTGGAATATTCGTGGAGGTCTAGGGTAGGTTTAAAAGGTAGGAAAAATTGGAAAAATTCCCTTGAAAGTCTTAAAAATAGCCCTTTTCCATTTCCCATACAAACGTTTTTTTCCGAGGAGGATTTTTTTTTGTATTTCCTAATAAATGAAAAAATCTGTTTACGTATTATCTTTAAGGCAAAACAGAGTTCGTGGGGTCAGCTAGTTAAATATAAACCTTGGATAAAAGACATCTGCCGCACTACGGGGATAAAGAACTTCAAGTCAAGAGAATTGATATTTTCTTATATTTACAATAGAAAAGAAATTGAGTCACTTGTTCGCTCGATGGCTTTATAAATTTCTAGTACAATAGCGCAACAAAGGGACAATTAAAAAACTTCTTTTGTTGTAATACGGAACAGACTGTTTTCAATACATTTTATATTGAACTCCTAGACGTTTGTCGATTCAGTTTCATTCCATTTTATAGCTTGTTATATTTATAACAGTTATAGTGTAAAAAGATTTTCCTTAGTGTTTTCTGGGAAATGTTCATATTTATCGTGCTCTCTCAAACAGCTTCAGTACCCGTCTTAGAGAATGACATTATTCATTTTGACATTTGACACAAAACAATAAAGTTCCATATTAATGGATATGACAATGTCACTCATTTAATACGATCGTTCACTGACAGTTCGGGTGTCATCGTGTTCAGATAAAGAGCCGAGTTTTTCCGAAAGAAAATTATTTCTCGCTGCATCTGTACAGCTATGCTCTTCTAAAAAGACTGTATTTTGTTTCAATACTTGACCTGTCCACTTTCTTTATTCTTTCCCTTATGATAATCCACTGCAAAATTAATATAAGTGTGTACACAGGAGTCCCCGGCGTTGTCTTCAATGGTGTACCAGACTTCCTCTACGAGACTGAAGTGCTCCGCTTGGACCGGGCGCTTTGGTTCAGTCCGGACGGACAGACGTTACTCTACGTGACGTATAATGATAGCCTGGTACAACTTCATAAGTATCCATGGTACGGATTGGACCAGCAAGAACCCCCCGCGTACCCAACAATAAGGACACTGAGATATCCTAAGGTAAGATTATCTAACTAAAATGTCATCATCGTCCTGTCTTACTGTACTATTCTTCCATACATATCTATCAACCATTATATTTGAATTTCGAACGATTTCCAAATCGCTCAATGATGGATTCATCAATGAAAGCATTTATTTAACCTAACCTGGTAGACCTAGGCTGTAAGACACATCAAAAGAATATCCCAAATCCGATTAATTGCTCTTGAGATCATCGCATCAAACTTTAAAACAATTCCTTCAACTTTAAAAGAGATAACAGTTAATTAAAATTCCAGGTGAACACCAACAATCCAGTTGTAACCGTATACGTTGTCAGTCTGAAGACGCCCAAGTTCCTGTTCCCGCACGCCATACAGTTCACATCGCAAGTTGAAAAAAGTGTGTTAAATAATATCGAAAGAATATAAAAAATTTAATCTTAGCGGCATGTTTACAATTCTATGATGTTTTCTAGGTTGGTACGTTCGATGGACTAGTTGGTTGACCGAGAAGCAAATCGGAGTCCTACTACTCAACCGGCCACAGAATGTTTCAATTATCAGCATCTGTAGTGCCGTCCACTACAACTGTCAGGATGTAAGAACATTCAAGATATTATAGTATTAATAGACGTCGGGTTATAAACTTTGATGAAGTCTAGACTCGTTTCTAATCATGCAACTTCTGATTATGGCTTTGTATCTTACGTTTGGAAACGAATAAACCCAATATTGGCAAAGAACGAGGACTGCTCTCTTCAATACAAGACAGTAAAAGATTAAATGTAGCATGAACCTCGAAAACTAACTCTGATTATTTTCGTTTTAATCAACAGATATTCCGTGACGAGTCAGACGGTACACGGTGGTCGGGTTTGGGCGCAGACCCGGTGGAGGAATGTGGCTGGTGCGGTGGTGGCGCTCTCGTCGGTGGACAGACTGGCGTCTTCACTTCCGCGCCCATCACTGACCAGGGTGGCATCTGGCGACACGCTGTGCAACTCACCACCGAGACCAGGATAACGTTAACACAAGGCAGCTTTGAAATCACTCAGCTAGTCGGCTGGGACGAGAGAAGAAGACTTTTGTAGGTTCTGCTATATGTCTTTTGTTTTATTCCTACAAATTTTGTACATGAAAATGTTTGGATAGATGTATGGATGCAAGATCTGGATGAAATTTGGAACAGAGATTGAACACTCTGGAACGGATGAGTTACAAAGTTTTTCTTTTAATATGAAGTCGACAGCCAGTGTACTCGTGATCAGTAGGGAACTTTTCTCTTGTTATAGATACGTGTTAGGGACTGCTCCTGAGAAGGCGGGCGAGCGTCACCTGTACCGCGTGTCAGTGCCGGCTGACGGCAGCTGGCCGCCGCCGCCGCACTGCCTCACGTGCGCGCAGGCACAGCCACCACCTGATACACTGCAGCTTTCCACTGAGCCCCCAGTTGACGAATTGGTATGTACACATCGCTTTTATTTTTAAATCGAAATCAAATGAAAAGATATCTAAAAATCTATAGACCAGATATATTTATTGTATCTTTTATTTGAAGGAATACGAGAATTCAACATCGTCTCTACCCGCGTGGCCGACGTCCACAGTGCTGCCGCACGTCTCCCACGAGAACGACACGCTGCCCACACTGTGTCTGTACAACAGGGTCATATTCAGCAAGAACTTCTCTTACTACGTACAGGTTTGATCAAAACTTCGTTAATCAAATGGAATGGGTTTATAATCTCTATGTAGTACCTTTCCTTCAAGGTTTCAAGATTATCTGTGTGTTATTCCAGGAATGTCTGGGCCCGGGTCCACCGGCGACTTTCCTCTGCTCAGCAAACGGCGTGCGACGCTCCGTGTTATGGGACGGTCAGCCACTGAGGCAGAAATTTGCCGCACTCGCCACGCCACAATTCAAAGTCTTCAGAGTCGAGGTCAGTTTTGCTCTATTTAGAAAAAAAAATTGGTAGTAGTAGTGTAGGTTGTAGGGGAAAAGAAAATAATTTTTCGGCATTACTACAATTCTTCTCTGCATTTTCAGATCATCGTTTTCTATAAAGTTTCTTTTGAAGAAAAGTTGACTATTGGAAGTAGACTCAAGAGTTCATATTTATCGTCACAAATATTAGTTTCCCTCCACAGTCTTCTAGGGACTTTAACCATATCAATCCATCCATATGTGTCAGTTGACCCTTGACTGAACATCCGTAGTCCATATAGGGCCACTATCTGTAAATAGGACAGTCCACATTTGCCAATCAGCTGTGACCCTTATCATTCCAGGTGCAAGCACACCGGGAGGCCAGAGTACGTCTACTGCTGCCGCCAGGGTTGAGAGAAACTGATGACCTGCCGTTACCGCTGGTTTTACATGTGTGAGTTAAAATACTAATTGTATCTACAATTCTAAAATATCAGTTATACAAAAGACCGGTCCAGTTCTCGCGAAACTTCCTGCCGCTAACTACCGAGTTGTGGAATGGTCCGTCTTCCGCGGTATCTCCAAACCCTTACGACTTAGGGTCCTTCAAGAAGCGAGCGTACCTGTATCTTAAAGGCCGGCAACGCATCTGTGGTTCTTCTAGTATTGCAAGTGTCCATGGGCGTCGATGATCGCTCTTGTGATCCCGCCGCTCGTTTGCCCCCCTTCTCGTATAAAAAAAGACCTTTTTAACCCCACCGCCAATTACCATGATTTCTT
This sequence comes from Papilio gigon, assembly GCA_027563995.1. NCBI lineage: Eukaryota > Metazoa > Arthropoda > Insecta > Lepidoptera > Papilionidae > Papilio > Papilio gigon. The sequence goes on along the minus strand of JAODUI010000019.1, from coordinate 3,061,890 downwards.
TCAGAACACTATACTCTTACAGTACTGGTTGCAAGGCTATAAGAATTTACTTACACTCGTAGAATTAACCTTTTTGATATTTATCAAATAATTAACGACCCATGATTAAAACGTCTTATTCCTATACTATTGATCCTAAGATATAGAAATCGTTTTTCAATAACAAACATTTCAGTTCAGCGGATCCTGGTGGTCAACTGGTGACGGAGCGGTGGAAGCCCGACTGGGGCTGGTACCTCGCTTCAGCCAGGAACTTTATCGTGGCCGAGATCGATGCCAGGGGATCGGGCGGGCAGGTCAGAGAACATTCTAGTTAACTGATTAAACGAGATCTAAGAACTCCTGCAGAAAACAGTAGTGCATGAGTGTATTGCTTCCAGAAAAGTAAAAATGGGGATATTTTAATATGTTGTTTAATATAATGTCAAATGTTTTTTTCAAAGGGTGAGGAGCTAAGAACAGAAATATATCAGAAGATGCTGTCAGTAGACGTAGAAGACCAAATAGCCGTCCTTTCGTAAGTATTCATTGTGATTATGTAAGAGTATAATTAAGGCCACAAAACCTCACAAGCCACCTGACGGCATAACAGGAAATACCATAAGAACCTTCTACTACTTACTCAGAGTCTCTTTTGAGGACTAAGCTATGGACTACTCAATACAATCTTATGTACCAGCTACCTGCGCGACAACCTGAAGATGGTGGACGGATCGCGCGTGGGCTTGTGGGGACGCGGGTACGGCGGCGGCGCTGCTGCGGCCGCGGCAGCGGGCGACGCGCGCAACGTGACACGCTGCCTCGCCGCCGTCGCGCCTCTCGCTGACCTTCGCCGGCACAGTGAGACTCACTCACGTCTTTATATTGTAGTCTAAAGAACCATGTTCAACAGTCGTTATACAAAGAGCAGACTTCCTTTGTAGTTCTGTGTGTATATTTAACTAAATCAAGTCTGCACTGATGATTCAACTTCTGTGGTGATATGCATGAGACGACTAGTCTGACGACATGACTAAAGTGAAGTAGATCTACTTTAAGCGACAGCTTCATCTGATTGCCGGGTACTGGAATCTCAACTTTCTTCCACTTCTCTAGTCGCACTACTATCCTGATATTCTTCTATAATTACTCAAATGTATATTAATGTAATGAATTTCTAATTTATTGTTTAACTATATCGCAGACTCGTACTGGACGGAGCGGTACGGCGGCGCGGCGGCGGGAGGCGCGGGCGGCGCGGTGTGGCGGCGTGCGGGCAACCTGCCGCCGCGCCGCGTGCTGCTCGCGCACGCCACCGCGGACGAGCGAGCGCCTCCAGACCACGCCCTCGCTCTGGCACGCGCGTTAGTCAGAGCACAAGCGCTATATACACATCAGGTATGTATATCTCTTCTTTACGTCTTCGTTGTATCTTCCGTCTCCCTCTTGTAACGATATATGTCCAAAAGTGACGGGACCTAGTAAGTATAAAAATTGTTGGTATGATCAGTTAACAACGGGGCCAAATAGCAATAAATATGTTTATTTATTTGTTTCAGATCTACCCCGATGAAGGCCATTATTTTGAAAGATCATATATGCATCTTCACAAGACAATGGAGCAGTTCTTCGACGAGTGCTTCGGTCCAGTGGAACTCGCGGACTGGGACGCCGGCGGAGTCGGCGGTCTATTCCCCTTCCGAGACTAATCAATAAGTGAACTGACAGAGTAAAGACAGACGTATGTCACGCATAGACAAGCAATGTGTCAAATTTGACATTTAAGTCACAGATAAGAAATTATTATAAATATATTGTGACAAAAGTATCATGGCATTTTTTGATCGTTTGCACTATGTTTACTTGTAACGAAAAGAGTTTGGTGAGGTAAGCTGAAGATAGCATTTATTTAGAATTATTTATAAAGGCTCATGATTTAAATTTCGGATCAAAGCATCAGGCTCTAAGACAGTAAAATATATTAATTATAATTTAAAACTAAATAAAAGAAAATCTCTTGTCTAAAGAACTAGGAAAAAAAACAAATCATCGAAACAAGAAATACGTACGCGTTTGTTTTACAGATAACAAAAAAATATTGTAAGCATAGAAATATAACCTAAAAATTGAGTTTAATACAAATTTGACGTCAAATCGAGATTCGATTATCGAAATGTCATTTTGTATTGTAAATGGCAACACTGAGGAAATATACCCCAAAAAACGCGATTTTTTTCTCCTCACTTTTGTGCTCCTGATTAGCTATTTATAGCTTATAAATAGATATTTATTGGTATTTATTTCAAAAAGTAAAGTTTAGTAGAACAAGCAATTTACTGCCAAAATATGTAAAACATAATTTATTCAAAATTATTGAAAGTTGTAATTATTTTATTCCTTAATTATTTTAATATCAGTAAATATAAATGTGTTTAGATTATATGATGATGTATTAAGCCTAAATAAATGTTAAAAATGTCGATGTCAAGAGATAAACAAAATATTTATAAAATGTAATATAATATGGATGTTATTAATTCATAGAATATTTTTAAATTGTATCTATAGTCAGTGAACAATTTAAAAAAAAAATCATCAATTTGAACAATCTGTACGAATAATTGTTTCATATTGTCCAAGACCGACCACTTCCATAATTACTTCGGTATTTCCGTCGCTCTTTTGCCTCATTATCAAAAAAAAATCAAACAAATATTTAAAAACAAAATGGCAGATTCGTTTCTTGTTTAATTTCCATTGGCTAGCATGTAAACAAAAAAATATTGCATGAATAATTGCGTGTATTTCGGTTAATAAAATTGTTCACAGACTATACAAGGAGAGGAAAGCTCCCGAGAAATTTTCTTATGATTATTGTAAGAGACAAAATTCTATATTTTAGTGTAAATGTATCAACCGATTTGTCTATTATATATTTCTATGTCGCTTTGGATGTCACCGTAAAATCAGAGTTAGCTTTGAAATTAAAAAAAAAATAGCGTAAGCGGTCCTCAAATGACATTTTATCTCTACATGTTGAGTTTCAAATAAGAATGTGCACATAACCTCAATCTGTCAAAATTTAAAAAGTTGTGCCCACAATGTGGCACGGGCTCATGCAAAGTTCATGCACAATCTTATTTGAAACCCATAATACTAATCTATCTGTGGAAATATAGAATCTAAATCTAATAAAGATATATTTAGAAAACTATATATTCTTGTAGAAATCATTGGATAGAATCAAAAATGAAGTTATATTTTTATTTAAATACAGATTAAAAATAGTAGCTAGCTAATGAATAGAAAGAAATACTATTTACTTCAAGAGTATTTAATTTACTTTGTTTAATCATCCAACATTTAACCATACATTACTTTATAAAGCTTCTTAGGGTCGTTATTGTGAAGAAAACGTAAAAAAGTTTTTTAACTGCAAAAACAATACTTTTTGTTAGATTAAAAACGAATCGGTACAAATAAACCAACTCCTGATGAAAAAAGATCAGCAATCTTGCTAGTCATAAAAATGGTATATAAAATTCGAATTATTTAAACAAATATAATATCATAGCTGTCATATCAAATTAAAAGGCATAAATATTTTGTCATACATATATAGAAATCACTCATATATCATAAGCTTGTTATTTTGCGAAAAAAAATCTTCATATGTTTGTGATATCAGTTACTGTGGTTTTTTTCCACTCCAAAACATCTGTGAAAATATGTTGTCATAATTCAATGTACCATAGCTTGTTAACAGGTGTTTCTTAATGGAAATCATTGTTATTGAATGAACTTCTCTTATCAACAAAAGCGTTTCCAATTTTCCTTCTCAAAGTGTTGAAAATATACTAAAATATGTAAAAGTGATATATGTATATTATGTAACGATGTATGTTTACGAGAGATGTGTTTGTGGCAATCATTGGATGAATATGTTGTTTATTTATGTTGAAATGTTGTTTTTATATAAAACAAAAATAAATAAATTATTGTTCCCAAATAAAATTATTTTATTCAACTTTATTTTAAAAAAAATGCAATTTTGGCTGAATATCACTAATTCCTTTGACCGGAGTTTGAAGTCGAAAACTTTTGATAAGGACGTTATGTTCCCTTTCCTAACCTCAAATTATTATTACGTTTAGTAACAAATTTTTCAAATTAAATAGTTTGCGTTTTTATATTACTAGAAAGCATTTATTTTTGATTGCTCATAGCGGCTTCAATAACACGAGATATTATTCTATAAAGTTCTGTTTTTGGAGCTAAGTTATATAGTGAATTGTCCATCTTAGAATGTTTTCGATTTATTTTTTTACTTCTACTTATTTCAACATTTAAATTATATTTATTAATATTTTTTTCCTTTTCTCCATCGGTTAAATATACTAATGTTAGTAACGATTTATTAGTGGAAGATTTTACAATACCGTCCGCACTTTTAAACTCGCGAGGGACGTTATAATTTTTAATGTCTACAAATTCCGTAGTTGTGCTCAGAAATCTATGTCTATCTAATTTAGTCGCATAACCTGAGCGAGATGTTTTTAGTACCGTCGCATCAGTGGAGACATCTCTTAATATTTGATTGAAATCAATTTCGTCTAATAGATCGGTTATGACTTGTTCACCGGGTAAATCGCTTATGTCAACCGTGGACGAACCATCTGAACTGTCATCCTGTATAGATTTATCTTCTACTTGGTCCGTGATCTGTTCTTGATCGTCAATAGATTGTTCTTGATTGTCTACAGATTGTTCCTGATTGTAGATAGATTTATCATGTTTTTCGGTTGACTTGTCTTTATTATCGACAGATACAGACTCAGCACCGGAATCCGGTGCTAGTTCGAGATATATTTCTTGTGCTTCTTCCGTTGTTGTAACTGGCAACTCGTAGACAATATCTTTAGGTTTGTTCCTTTCAATTTTCTGTTTATGTTTTTGATCAATAATATATTTACTATGACGCGGTTCCTCGACTTCAATATTTTCTGTTACCTGCACCGTCTCCGGCGTGATATCGTATGTATCTACTGGTATTAATTGAGTTCTGGGACTTTCTATTTCAGATTCATATACATAAGTGACTGGTGGTTTTGAAATTTGAGCGGTGGTCACTTTGATTTCGTTTTCAACTGTCTCTTTAACTTTTGTTTCTCTTAATGTGTCTTGATGTATTACACCTTCATACTTCTTCACTTCTTTACTACCGAACATTGTTTCTAGAAACTCTTGGAACAGTTTATCGTCTAACGTACGCAGTGCATTCTCATTGTCCTCGTAGTCGGTGTCGTCGAGTACGGAAGGAGGTTTAGCTCCTAACAGCGGTTCTATTTTAAATGTAGTTGTTGCTGGGGTCGTTGTTAAAAATTGTTCATACGGATCCAGAGTAAATTTAGTTGTTACCTTCTTTTTACTACGAGGCACGTTCTGGAATTTATTTTAAAGTTATATCACCATTCTTACATCCATACACAGTCCCATATAGAGTCTCTGGGCTACATAGTAAATTGGCTAAGAGGTTAAGTTAAGAACTAAAAGTTTTATGTAGCTGGCGAAAATGGTGATCCAGTGCGAAAAACACAATGACTCAGATTCAAAAATTTCTAGGTCAAAAGATACATTTTAGGCAGTTTTTAACCCAGTGACCTACTTATTTTTCGAAAAAAAAAAACCAGAACTGGACGGCTGGTTAGATTAGGTAAGGTTAGGTTAACCGATAAAATTTAATACGCAGTTTACCATGTAGCTTGTTTACCCTGGACTACCATAGTAGGTCTTGGTTTTGGATTGGCTTACATAAATCTCTATTTCCTTCACAATAGATTGTAATTAGATAAAGGAAGTTTTTAAATACCATTTCCATAATATTTTCTATCCAATCATGGTAGTAGCCGACCTTGGTGAAGACGGTCGGTGCATCAGGTGTGCCACAAACTGGTGATCCGAAGCTGACCACGCCAACTAGAGTCCCTCCGATAATGCCCGGAGCACCTCCGTCACGCTAACGACAAACAATAAACTATTAGCATCAGAAAGATATCATGGGCGTTAACTTTCTCTAAATCCCTATTTCTATCATTATCATCATCATCAGACCTTGTACTTGGACATAGACCTTTCCCAATGCCTTTTTTCTAAGTTTGTCATCAACCTGCCCTTTTTTCTACTCATCCATACATCTCTATCAGCCATCATATCAACTCCTTTCTCACGCATATCCTCTTCCACACAATCTTATCGAATTTATTATTTACTTTCTCTCGATCGAGCGGCTATATTAAAATAACACACAATATACACACATTGCAAGCACCGGCACCTTTCGAGAAGAAACCACCGCAAAAGTTCTGTTTTGTTACATACTCTCTGTAAAAGAAAATAACATACAATACTAGCACGATAATGGTCCTTCGAGTCGCATCAAATAAAATGTACTTTGGACCATGTATTGTATATAATTCACGTCCTTCACCATGCAGCAATGGAGCGGCAATAGCCTAATGATTATTTAATGGTATCGCGATCTAGCGGTCGTCGGTACGTATTCTACAATTCATCAATTATCTTCAGTATATCGTAATACAATAATTTACAATGGTTACATGAAATGTTAGTGAATTAATAAAAATCTACTAACATTTTTCTAAAAATAATCAGATGTGACGGCGGAAGAGATGTCTGATAGAGTAAAATGTATCAATCTTATTTAGAGAAAAGGGTAGGTAAAAAAGAAAACTAACTTAGTATAAACGTCTTGACACTCTCTAGTCGGGTACACGTCGAGGTGTGCGAATGAAAGGATGTTATGAAATGGATCACCCACTTTATTGCTGCTCTGTAACACAACATATTAAAATACAGGCAAGTCACTAACATAGTATTCGAGTTATTACGATCAAGGCTGTCACGGAATCGAAGGGACCGTTCAAGTAATACGTAAGCATTATAGAGGGTCAAGGGAGTCTTTGCTCTGTTTATTTATTACATAGGGGTGGGGAGGTCTAGAGAAAAAAATCAACGATTATAAGTCCGTAAGTCCAAAACAATCGAACCTCCTTAGTATAAAAGTATAGACGTTTAGTTTATACAATTTAACTTAACATATTTTTAAATAAACGTTTATTAACGTATTCTTACCGACTTAGCTCCCCAACCAATGATCGTTATACCAGGCGTGTTAACTGGCAGGTTCCATGGATTTTTATCAATTGCAATTTTCTTCACACTCTTCATGTTAGCTTTTAAAAATTCAATATGTCTCTCGAGACGTAACACACATATGTTATTCCAAAGGCTCTTTGGATTGTAATCGGGGTGGAAATATATTTCTAAAATGGCAATTCTTTCACCGCCGCTGTTGTAAAATGATGAACCAACGCGCACCGCTAGGAACGCTGGATTCTCTCGATAGAAACGATTATTCCAAGCCCTGTAATATTAAATTTTAGGTATAAAATAGCGATTGACAAGTTACTCCAAATATTTGTAAGCATATTAAAAGCGATTTAAAAAGAAATATAATAGAAACTAGATTTTTTAACTGGCAATTCCTTTCGTAATCTACAGAACAAGGTAAACGCATTTATTTACATGAAAATCCTAAATCTCTGCCTACCCTATTTACGGGTTTGTTATATAATAATGTCTTACAATTGGAGACAGGAAGACGCTGTAATGATAAGATCCGATTTAATGATCGAGCCAGCACATTGGAAGACATCGAAAATTTGAATACTGGCCAAAAACGGGTAGTGTTTAATTTTTGTCCTCTCCCCTTTGTAAATACGTCGACCGCTCGGCTCTGAAAAAAAAATCTCTGTAAACAACTCTATAGAAAGTCGCTATATGTAAATGACAGCTTGATTCGTTCTGATTAAGACGCCATTGTTGATGTTACTGACAGTTAATCCTATATCTATTATTAGTTCGAGTTTCCACCACCGCTTGCAACCGCAACCGTCAGCGCTAAGATGGCGACAATCGAATAAGCACAAAATATCATGTAATGTCTAGTAAGCCCGTGCAGCCGGGATAGGTTATAGAGGTGATTTAGAAATCTTTGTGAAACAAAATTTTGATAATATTCAAATCAATGTTGTAGACTAGAACCTCTCATTAAAATATTGTAAGAGGTACTTACCCCAGTATTCACTACTATCAAGTAAATTATTACTGTCAGTATTTGATTTCGTTACATTTTTATATTTTGCTCTAAAACCTGCTTGTCTGGATTCTTCTAATAGTTTAATTATATTTGAATTAATATCGGAAAATACTTTATTAACACCATGGCTTTCTTTTAAGGATTCGAGTTTTGCTAAAAAATTTTCGACGTAAAGAAGTACATTCGTGTCTTCATTTGAGGTTATATTTTTTTCTTCAGAACATTGTCCTTCGTCTAACAATTCGTTTATTGCTGTCGTTAAAGTTTCCGTTGCGTTATTATATTTTTTATAATCGATTCTTGTGAGTCGGGCTATTTCTCTCAACGTATTCGAATGTCGGTATGTAATCGATAAAAAATAATGATGTAACGTTGAAAATTCTTTGATCCTTGTACTGTTCAAAGGTTTAATGAATTTTAAACTGGATAAAATGTTATTTGTCGTACTTCTAATGATATTCTCTGTTCTATCGAGGTCGTCTACTTCGACTTTCGGGAGTTGGACCAACGCTTCGAAACAATGTACGACAACGTATAAAATTATGAATTTGTCAAAAATAGGAAACATGAGAAATTATTTTATATAACAAAACGATATGTAAATTAATACGTTCACTGTCAAGTAAAACCTTTTTCGCATAAAACTTGTTTTATTTTACTTATCTAAACCATATTATTGGCAAAGAAAATTTATTTTTACGATTTGTTGTGAAATTCATAATATCAAGTACATATGTAAGTATATAGCAATATATTTTAGGTTACATACATTTCATACGAGTTAATAAAATGTATTATTTCGCAGTAAAAATAATTAAAAAAAAAAAGATTAAAACATGAGATTAGTCTGGCAAGACTCGTTATGTATCGTTAGATGGCGTTGTTTTCAATCTAAGCGAACAGTAATTATGATAGACAAACTAGATCTTAATGTCTGTAGATCTTTTGAAGTGAAAACTGGTTTATTTCTAATCAAATATATTTTTCTCGTAACTAAAACATTCAAAAATCAATATGGCCGACATGTATGGAATTTGCTATGCTTCCACTTAACATCTCAGTGGAAAAATATTATAATAAAACAATTAGTTGATTGGAATCACATTTAATCGGTTTATCTTACAGAGTTATTTCGCTTATAGTACATTTGTCTACTCTAGTCCGCTCCAAGCTAACCAGAAACTACGCCTCTGGAATCTGGAATGAAAAAAATACATTTACAATCATCATCATCAGCCTTTGTCTGCCCACTGTTGGACATAGGCCTTTCCCAATGCATTCCACAGTATACGGTCCTCCGCCTTCCGCATCCAACGACTTCCTGCCGTCCGCACTAAGTCGTCGGTCCATCTGGAGAAAGGACGGCCCACAAACCTGGTCCCCAATTATTACACCATACATTGACAATGAAACTTGAATATTTAATTAAAATTTTTTTGGCAAACTAGGCACTAGAAAATAGAATGGACAAAAGGAACGGTAAAAGATTTTCTACGCATTGACAGCTGTTAAGGTTGTACTTACAGTTTACTTCCAGCGGTTGTTCTCGTAGTCCCATTTGGAGGAGAGTCCGTCGACGGGGTTGACCTTGAGGTCCAGCATCCTCTTCAGCTGAGCCTTCTGGGCATCCTCGTCGAATGATGAAGGCAGAGGACTGTACACTGGAGGAAAACAATAATATTGAGTATTTCGCTGTGAGTGAAATGATGAAAATATGTTCTTTGTTATTGATATGTCCACTGTGGTTTAGATCCCCAAAAAAAAGGTTTTTATGATATATATACGGACGCTCTAATTTTATTGATTGTATAGATTAATTTTACTATTACTAAAGTCAGACTTAAAATAATTGTTATCATATATATAACCTGATTTCAATTTCAGTTTTGTTTTTTTTTCTAAACTATAATTTAGTGTCGAGCAGATTGTAAATAAAAAAAAAATATGAAAAGTGATATCTTACCAAACAATTTCATAGCCATATAGATCCAGAGAGACATAGAGATGAATACAAGGGACCAGCCAACGACTCCCTTCCACTCTCCGGTGGGGGCTTGGAACTCAGCGAAGGTCTGACAGAACGACGCGCGGTAGAGTGCTTTCTTCTCTTCTAATGTAAGTTTACGCCAATCACCCTTTTCCTTTTCACGGAGAACCTGATAGCAAAAAGTTAAGCAATTAAAACATAACACAACATGAAATAGGGGTAGCAATCACTAGAATTCGCTGAAACAGTGAAGTCACTGCTGCACATGGATATATGCATATGCAGATGGATTACCTATGTTTAATTAAAAGAGGAAGGGAGAATATTTAAACTACTAAAACTTTTGTGAGACATTTCACTATACTACTTATAAAACGGCTAAACTAGTCGGTACTAACACCGATTTACACGCGAGTTAAGCCATTTTATAAAAAGAAGGAGTATTTTTCGCGTGTCTTTGTGTACTCTGCTCTGACAAATCTACTTTCCAGTTACAATTACCAATGTAAAGTAGGTCATTCAAAAATTAAAAATAATAGATAAAGCATAATTACTGTATGTATGACATTCATGAAAAGAATACAAACTGACTGACACATTTAATCAAAATTAGTTTTACTGCTTTATTGTATAACTTCTTTTTAAAATGAGATTTTTTTTTATTCGCTTATATTTGTTGTAACATAAATAAGTTTTTGTTTGAGCTACAGGATGTTTAAATAATCGAACACATATAGATAGTTGCAAAAAAACATTAATCTCTTGCAATTCTGGTTATTGCATTCACCTTTCAATATTTTTACAATTTTTTTTTGTATAAATTGTAACTATAAATTAGATAATAACTCAAACAGAAATGATATTCTACATGTAAACCTTACCTTAACATCAGGAGTCTCAGGGCGGAACCTCACACCTGGTAGAGGGAAGTCAGGCCTATCCACGTAGGTTGGCTGGCCATTGTATCCATAGCCCACCCATTCACGGTTGCCAATCTATTAAGAATACAAACTGGTATTAACTTAAGCTATCCAATCAACTTTTGGACTAGTCCTATCCATTTTATCTGACCCAACTTCAAGTGTGTGGCTCGATTACGCCAGCTTGTTTCTTAAACGGAGGAGATGATGGGATTAACATGTCCACGATGGACAGGAATCCCAAAAAGAAGGCAAGAACAAAAAAAACATTACAATAGAAAGCAAACATTCAATTGTTTAAAAAAATTAACAGTCAAAATATAAAATTTGCTTCCCGCTTACATAAGACCCACAATTTAACGCACAAATATTTTTTCAACTTATTGCATTGTGAGCATAACTTTTTTTAAAATTAGGCATTAAATGATTGTAGTGCATATCCACATAAAAAAAAAACTTAACATGCTTCAAATTTAATTGTAACCAGAAAAGTTGGTATGTATATCCTGCTATAATTACCTTGGACAATTCACTGGATGCTCTGGTGCCCACCGGGACACGAATAGCGTCTATTATAGCACGGCGTAATAAATAGTTGGCCATTCTGAAAATTATAAAACAGATAATATAAACTAGAACATATTTCGAACAAGTTAGTTCAAGAAACATCCACAGGCAAGAAGCATTTTCATTTTTGATTGCGTATTTATTAAAAAAATATTGTCATTTACATGTCTCTTGTATTTTACCATTTTGAACACTGCATTATTTTAATTGATATTTAAATGTGCTGACAAACGTTTTTGTAAACCTGATTTTTTTTAGAACATATCAGTCAGAATATCTCTATTTTGTTTTTTGGACAAGTGACAAAACGTAACCATAATTGACATATTGCAAATTAAGGACTGAGATTATTTTTAAGTTAATAGAGTATTATGTATGTTTAAACGTAGCTAAATATGAATTTAGGTTGAAGAAAATGATAAATTTTGATAACAGGTAAGGTTAGAACTACCAGTATTGATTTTGGTTACATAACAAGAAAAAAGATTGGAATCAATAAATTCTTTTTCACAATTACGTCATGAAAAAAGTTAGGTAAATAAATGAAATATACTATCTTGAAAGTAATAATTATCTCAATATAAGTGGCGATACTTACATTTTGAAATAAGAACGTCTACTAGGTTACTACGTCGAATAAAAACGGTAGTACTTACCTTTGACTTGAAACATACATGTAAAACTAAAAGCTGAGCAACATAAAAACACTAATTTGAATATAACATTAAACTTTACCTTATTGTATTCAACTTCTATCCCTGGTGGAAATTTGACCAACACCACCCGAGTTGTGAAAAAATCAACGACATCTAACAACAACTTTCAGAACTAAAATACGTTTCGTTCCTTCAGTATCATTTTAAGTCTGATTTTGTAAAATTTTTTAGTTGTTAATTTATTTTTTAAGGAGTTATTATTTACAATTATCTTCTAAGTTACATAAGGAAATAAAATTGATAAAAAAGGGAAAATTGTATAACAATTTTATTGTATGCTATAGAAAATGTATCAACGTGCTGATGACATTAGTATCATTTTTATTTTAACAATACAGAAAATGTCTTTATTACCAAGCAACTCATATATTCATTTCTACGCATTACTTTTTTACAATACTCATACCAATTTCTATATTGTAATTGAAATCAGCATCACTTTCGTAATTATGAGAAACGTCTTGATGCGATTCTTTTTTATTTAAGTTGTTTTCCTTAGTTATTTTCGCATTGCCATTTGACTGATCTGTACGAATTTTACTGACTTTTTGATATTTTTTTGGTATGTCAGTTGTGTCTGGTAGGAAAATCAAATCTAAAGTCTCCTTCGAATCGACATTACTTTTTGCTCTTTCTTTTGTTTCTACATTATCGTTTGACATTTCAACATCTTGATCGATGTTCTTCGCAAATAGATTTATTAAATTCGTTGGTAGACTACTGTATAGGTCTTTTATGAATTTCGGCATTTCTATATTTGATGTCAGGTGTACAACGGTGTTAATAATATTTGTATTTTCTTGTTCCTCCATTTCGTAATTTGTAGTGTGTGCTCTTTCGGTCGGGTCATTCTTTAGATCCTTTCTATCTTCTTTATAATAACTTTGAATCAGAGATAATATTTGGTTTGCCTTTTCTAATTCTTCGTCGTCATTTAAAGGTTGCTCCTGGAAATAACACCGTAGCTTTGCATTGTAAAACAAAGACCTAGTATTGTATTTGTCATTATTTAGTTAATAGTGTTTCATACAAGTTTGACATCTAGTCGAGAGCTCTCGACACAGCATTTTGTATTTCAAATGACAACACTACAAATTTGCTGTCTGAAGATTATATAACTATGAGTTTACCTCTTGAAGAACCGTTTCGATCCATTTAGCGTAATATCCAAGCTTAGTGAAAACAGTGGGTGCATCAGGGATACCACAAACAGGCGAACCGAAGCTGATGACACCCACTAACTGGCCATCGAGAATGCCAGGGCCGCCAACGTCTCTCTGTGTAAAGATTAAATAAAAACTCTTTGCTAAATACGTAAAGGATCCAATATCACTGGCTGGCGACAAAAATATTTTTCATTTTAGTACAACTTACATTGCATGCTCCACCGCCTTTTGAAATGAAACCAGCACAGAAATTTTTCAATTTTACGTATTTCCTTAAAAGAGGTTTAATACATTTTTTAATAACTATTAAACTTTATTATAAATTAATTTTAACTCCAATTAGAAACCAAAAGTGAAGCGAAACAATAGAAATTCGCCAAGAACTTACTCGGTGTATAAGCTCTGACAATCTTTGATGTGATACATGTTGAGGTTCGAGTATGACAGACGTTCTGACACAAAATTGTCGTCATCTATCTGTAAAGGAATTGATTACATTACTAATTATAATATGCACTAACGTGTTATTTGATTTTCAAATTTCATATGTACATTATTCGAAGTTACGGTGAAGGAAAACATCGTGATGTCTGCACATATAAGAAAATTCAAAGATATGTGTGCAGTCAACCCGCACTGGTACAGCATGGTTATGACCTAGATATCCTTGGGCCGAGCTAATTGGGGAAGTAAAGTGAGGTGACGATGACGATGATAATGATGTTGAAGAGTTCAAATCATCTGAACACATACATGCTTAGAGCCCCAACCGAGAGCAGTGACTTCGTCAACGTTTATAGGAATCTGTTCAGCTAACGTGTCATATTGTACACGTCTTATCCTCGTCTTTTTCGTTGGTTCCTCATCATCTTCCATATCACAATCTAACTTTAGAATAGACAAGTTATTTACTAAGGTCATAGGATCGTATTCTGGGTGTACATAAACGGCTACAACTTGATAATTTTTACCGCCCCGATTTGAATAATCACTGCCCACCCTGATAAATACGTTTTGAGGTTTCGTGGCGAGATCTTCATCACTAAAAAAGAAAAATTATTTAATTTAATTTAAAGTTGCGTTTCAGTAACTTTAAAAAGAATAAAGTATAGCTCATGACCGTGGTGCCACCTTTTTTTTTTTAAAGTGGGAAATGCATTATGCATACACACGACTCTTGGAGAAAGAGACGTGGTTATGTGGGACTTT
>JAODUI010000019.1:3024758-3043808 GCA_027563995.1 Papilio gigon | reverse complement strand
CTTACGGTGAAGGAAAACATCGTGATGCAACCTGCACATATCGGCGAAGAAATTCAAAGATATGTGTGAAGTCAACCGACACGCACGGGCCAGCGTGGTCGACTATGGCCTAGTCACCCCCTATTAATAGGGTAGGCTCCGAGCCCTTCGGTGGGGACGTATAGTGAGCTGATGATGATGATGATGATTTAAAAATTATTGTCGGATACAGTGGAAGGCATTGGGAAAGGCCTATGTCAAGTTATGGGTAGACAAGGGCTGATGATGATGATTAAAAAACTTATACATTATTTTGCGACTCTCTAAGTTGCTCTGTGTTTCAGCATACAATCTTAAAATTAACATATATTTATATGGATATTTTCATAATATTTTAATGATTTCAGCAAGTTTAACTATGTTACTTTAAGTCGTAAACAAGTTACACTTAGATTTATTATAAGTAATGATTATTAAGTGTTTGTCGGAAATTAATTAACCTCTCTAAGTACGGAAGTTTACCAACAGTCAGCCTTTAGATTCGAATACTGGTTACACAACCATCTAGTGTCATTTCTTATATTCAATCTACAGTAAAGGACTGTTTTAGTGACTCTACATGACTTTGAGAACTGAGTTTTTTTGTGCTTTTTTTTTTAAATTAACGTTTAAATATTTTCAGGTGGCCATTGTCCTAGCTCTGTTCGGCCTTTCAGTGGCCAATCCGGTTGGTCATGGTAATTATAATTTTTAATTTATAACAAAAATACTTGTTTGAAAAATAACGATGGAAGGGATTTATGAATAAGCAATCACGCCCGTAACCGGGGTACGAGTAGACAGAGATTACGGATTTACATTTGACACAATCCCTACATGTAAGGCTTTTATACACAATCACATGCATATAAGTAACTTAACACGTTCGCTGCGCCACCGATTTTTGCGTACTTTCCATCCCTCCGATACGAGGTGTAATCGACCCCTCCGTGACTAGACGTTAGAGCGACACGCAGTCCATTAGACCCCACCTTCTATAACAAAGCCAATGCCCGAATATATAACAAGTCCTATAACAAATAACAATGCCCTTTGCACTACAGAGTAGTACACGTCCATGGAAGTTGTATTAGGGATGAATTAGACCTCTTTTCGCAGCGAACGCGTTAACCACAACAAATACTTTCAGCTCACACTCGGTACCGACTAGTTCCAGACCCGTCATGGGTCCCTCTTCCAGCGCGACTCAACCGCGAATCAGTCAACAATCAGTTCACTCACCCTAAAGTATCCTCGACTGGTCTGAAACTAGTCGGTACCTACGCCGATCTACACGTAAATTAAGATATTACTGTATTTTTTTAAATATCAGTAGATTTTTGTTAATTTATATCCCTGGTAAGCTTGATCGGTAGTCCGTACTGTTAACAATTAGGCTATTGCCGCTTTAATTACTGTAATAAGAATATTGTAACGTCTCACGTAAGTTTAAGTTCAAATAAGATTACATTTTGATAACTTAGTTTGGTTAAGTTACGGGCTTGAGTGCTTATTGATAGTGTTATATAAAACTGAGAGTATACTCCGTGTTGCAGTGAAGGGATTCGCAGTGAAGAGATCATTACGCGTTAAGAAATTACATCAGCACAGACCACGATGGATTGGCCTCTGACACATCTACACAACCCGTAATCTCTGGTTACTCTTGTTGATGTTGATATTACAAATAGATAAGGAATATTCACTCTTACACCCTTTTTCCACTAAACCAGTGGTCGTCGAACCCGAAATTTGTGCGGCCCGCGAACCTCTCGAATTTCGTAAATATTTCAAAGAAAAAAAACCTTTTTTTAACTTAAAAATGAAGATTTTTCAACATCATATCTATGAAAAGTGTGACGACCACTGCACCAAACTATTCAGCTTTCAAAAAATGTAAATAACTGTTTGTTTGGTGGGTGAGAATTAGAAATTACCAACTTAGACCCCTTACTATGTTTGAACACGTTCGCTGCGAAACGAGGCGTAAATCATCCCTAATGCAACTTCCCTGTGGTGCAAAGGGAATGACTTTGTTAAAGAAGGTAGGATCTAATGAAGCGCGTGTCGCACTAACGTCGGGTGATGGAGCGGGTCGATAACACCTCGTACCGCAAGGACGGTTAGAATCGGTGCCGCAGCGAACGTGTCAAGGGGTTAACATTTGCAAATATATCAAATGACAATGTTCAACAAAGTAGATCTGGCTAATGTAACTCCAGCGCAAGTCTTGTATTGTTACCAATCTATTTGCTACAGTCGCGTGCGACTTTTAACGTAGTGGAAAAAAGGTTTAAGTAATATTTATTTCACAGTGATTACGTCACCAGCCTCCGGGTATTCCACCGTGATCAACCATGGCATAACCTTACCCGTCGTCCATATACCACGCGTTTATATACTACCTAAAGTTATCCATGCACCAATCATAACCTCAGTTTACCCCAGTTTGGAACACGGCTGGCACGGTCACTGACGCGACGTGTCATAAACAAAATCCTACACGAAACATTCGACAACCCGTTTCCTTAGCCTATTGTATTTATGTAATAAAATTTTTACGAGCTGTTGCCTAATTTTATTTCAATTGTTTTTAAAATAAATATATAACTGTATCGAAATATGAAATTATTCTGTTAACATAACGAAGATGATGCGAGATAAAATGATGACAATTCTATTACTGTTCAATATATTACAAAAATGTCATTCACACGATGAATCAATCACTTACGTGTCGGAAACTTCGGATGACAGTAAGTTTTTATTTCTATATTTATTAGCAAGGAGAAAAAGTACTAAAGTTAATGACCCATGTAATTACTAAGCCTTAAACCTACCTATACTTAGTAAGAGAAATCTATACTAAACAATCTACATCATCATCATCAGCCTTAGGTGATCCACTGCTGAATAAAGGCCTCTCCCCATTGATTAACACGACAACGCGGACATGACCAAACAATATACCAACATACAATCTACATAATTAAAATTAATTCACAAGTGGAAGAAGAGCCTGTCCGCAGAAGCTTGTATGGAAAACCTGAGAAGTACAACAGTTTGTCTATAGATCTATGGCCCTTGGGACCTAATGTATTACAGACAGGGATTACAAAAGAGGCAACGGCCAAAAGTGAGTTTCAGCTATTCATCCTAGAACATCACTGCAGTGACACTTTCATACATATAGTCATCTTTGTCATTCACTTTGATAAGACAGTGACAACTATATATATAAGTGTGCTCTCGTACCTAACCGGTGCACCAGTTAAGTATTCATAACCGAAAAAACAATAAAGCATTCCATTTTTAAATGAGAAAATGATGGAAAGGAGTAGCGGATATTGTAGGAATGACCCAGTTAATTTTATGGTATCAACTCCATATTTTAATTTGTTAAAATATAATTACTTTTAAACTAATTTAACCATACGAATGTGTATTTTTCTAGTGAATAAAACCGTTCGCACGAAAATACTTAAACAGAACAAAAATAACAAAATCGAGAAACCCATCAACAGCCATCCTGAGGAGAAAGCAATTACTACTGGAATAAAGAGTAAGTGTCAAAATAGACATCAACGCAGTTGTTCTCGTTCTTCTGAAGTTCTTTTGGTTCATAATCGATCACATCAATGTTAATGTAAAAACATTACACAATAGGCAGAAGACCATTGTCATAATCTCAGAATACTGATCCTAACACAATTATATGGTCTTTTCGTCTCGCAGTATTTCCTGACAGGACCTACAAGAATGCTCTCAAAGTATAGGCTTGCGATAGTAATATAATTAATGTATGTAACCCTTTATACCGGCTATAACTTAATACCGACTTGTAATATTTTTAACAGCGCCATCTAGGGAAACGACAACAACAGATTCGACTACCGTGAACAATCGTCAAATGCGCCGGATCTATAACCCTGATGAAACGGCTTCTATTGAAGACTATCCGTTCATGGCTGTTTTGTTAATGAACGGCAAACTATGGTGCGGTGGCGCGATCATAGAGACAGACACTGTTATCACCGCAGCGCATTGTATGCAATTGTAAGAGATATTAGGAAATCGTTGACCTTGAATTTGTTGATAACCTTGACTATGACCATGTCTTGAAATGGTCGTAGGGACATTTCGAATTGTGTCAACCCTACAAATGCTGACTTTCCTTGATTATTAATTAAGGATGACACTAATTCATTTTAAAAACGTTATAGAAATCAAAATACCGTAAATGCTTTGTTCATGGCAACGTCCCATCCTTATTTTACTCACACTTATATTATAGTCTTTTGAACATATCATATTAAATTTCCAAATACACAGGCAATACAACAATCGATTCTTCCGTGAATACGTCAAAATGCTGACCGTCCGCGCCGGCTCCAATAACGCTACCGCCGGTGGCAAAGTCTACCGGGTCACTGATATATTCTTCCATCCAAACTACAAGCCGAATACGTTAGAATTCAATGTTGCTGTAGTCAAAATACATAAAAATATTACTATCAAGAGTGAAAGGAACGTTGATATTATTGGACATTCTCGAGAAAGACGAGTCCCTACAGACACAGAGGTTACGTTTCTTGGATGGGGATCTGTGTGGGTGAGTAACTATAGTACTAGATGTCACGTCATTAGAACGTGTAAAGACGGACGACGTATTGACTAGTTTATTTTCTCCTACATCCTTCTTCCGTCAACTAACATAAATCAAGTTATTTATTATTTACAAATACCTGACAGAAGGGACTATGGAAGGGGCCACAGTACAGAACGTGAAATTGCATGACATTACGATTTTTCACATTTTAAATAAATCTACCTAAAACTAATAATGACATAAATTCCCGTAGAGGGGCGGAAAGGTCCACAGTACGCTGCTAGCTCACTCCGCCTTGGGCTCTGCGCTTGGTCTCGCTCCACGTCAAACCTATCATCTTCAGATCGGCCACCACTGAGCAACGTTTCATAGTTCCTAGTGGGATCCATTCCAGGGCCACCCTGGAAATAGGACTGGGATCACGGCGGAGCTTGTCCAATCCACAACCACTTTACAAATTAATAACTATTAATCAATTTAATAATATAAATTGGTCATTATAGGGTCATGGCAGTGTAGAAGAACAAGTTTTGCTGCAGAAGGTGGTCCTACCTGTATACGATTTCTCCGACTGTCAGGACGTTTATGGAAAGTGAGTATGATTTATTAAAGCTTTTAATCAGGGGTGGTTCTCCAGTGGATCACCACTATCATACCTGCCGTGTCATGTCAGTCAGGAAATCAAGTAATAAAATCGTATACGAAGGGGAAATTCTCTAAGTCCCTCTTCTGTCTCGGTTAAAGGTAGGCAGCGCATGTGCAGTTACCTCGCTATTTTCGCGAGATAATGTGGCCATATTATGATACTTATGACTTAGTGTCCTAAATCTCAGTAGTGAGGGTGAGGGCGTCCGAAGTTACTACCGAAACTACTACATTTTATTGATAAATCCGATTTCAATTTCAGAGATTTGGTAACAAGATCGAATTTCTGTGCTGGCTTTATAACGGTGCCCAAAAACGTTTGTAATGTAAGTTGCAATTTTTTTTTAATTTGATTGATAAACACTTGCTTTGCCAAATATTACTAAACAATAATAAAACTTTTATTTACATCACAATGTTGGTAAAAACGATCTTATCTGTAATGTAATTTCTAACAGGCAACACCATTATGAATTATTTTTAATCAACACTATCTCTCTCTCTCTGCCTAACCTGTATTCAATACTGTACTGGGGTCAGCGTTCGGAATTTATTTTACAATCAAGACAGGTTACACTTAAAAATGTTCTATGCAAAAAAAAATTACCTCTGATAAATAGAATAAGGGAAAAAAACTAAAATAGTCACATATTTGTTACATTATAAATGTTTCAAGGAATGGAAGACATTGGGAAAGGCCTATGTCCAACAGTGAGCAGACAAGGGCTGTTGATGATAATGATGAAATGTTTCACAATCACCAGCCTTCCCCAATACCTTACACAGTTCAGCGGTCCTCCTTCCACATCCAACGACTACCCCTCGTCCGCACTAGGCCGTATATACGTTTAGTATTGTAGAACTATGCATAAAATATGTTTTCATTTGAAGTATGTTCGAAATAGATAAGGAGAGATAACCAAGTGTCTCGTGACGGTGGTAGATACCTGCGTAGTTATATTTAGTCTACAAATAAATGTTAACGATATATTCCAATACCAATATACTGAACACTCGAAGAACTGAGAGAACTGCGAGTGGAGGACTGGGTCTAGCACGGGATCATAAGTAAAGATTTTTAAGACTCACTAGAGGTCGCTGCGTCACTCTAGTTAGTTTGAAGACTCGAAATATGAAAAAGGAAACCGTACTCCATAAACAAATAACCAACGCTACCATTGTGTAGTGGTGGTCCCTTAAAAATGACACAAGCTATGGTGTTAATCTTACAAGTCTCTAAACGCTTAGACCCTTAATTGTTTACTCCACAGCACGATGCGGGAGGTCCAGCTATAATGGATGGTGTCATAGTTGGTATACTATCGTTCTCCGCCAAGAGATGTGATAAACCAGACAAACCCGCGGTATTTACTTCTGTCGGTGCTGTTGCCGACTGGCTGGCTAATGTGGACGCTAGGAAAGAAACAAGGTACTAAATTAGTTTTGTTTTCTTAGTTTCACTTCTCGGCCTGTATATAGGGTGGTTTATAGTTTGGGGCCTAATCGGGAGCCAATTTTCGGTGTCTTTTTGTAAATGACAACACTGTAAAAGTTACTCCATTAAAAGGACTCTATGAAGTTTTTCACCTCACTTTTCTACTCTATTGACATTAATTAAAAAATAAAAGTTTTTCAAAATATATTCTTTAAGTAAAATTATGTTTGATGTAAACTCGGTGGTAGGAGAGAGTTTTATAATAAATTTCTTTTTTTTTTTCAGATTTTTAGAATCAAAATATCCAGAGAAAATTTGAATTAGCAATGAAACTATAACATGTTACATTAATATTATATTTCTTCTAATAAAGTACACCAACTTTCTACTCGATAAAGTTGAAGATAAAATGAAAAAACATTCGAAATGTTCATAGTTAAACATTCATTTATTTCTATTAAACATACAACATGGAATAATAATATAAGTTAAAATATGCGTTCGTAGCGGACCGATGTTGACGTTTCTTCTCATTGGAATGATATCGAGCTGATTTCTGAATAACCATTATTTATTATTTAGTAATAATTAATTTAATAAGGGGGAAAAAATAAGCAAACTCTTGTATATACCGAGTACGGCGGCCATTTGCATTTCCCGCGCCGCGCGACTGTCACTTTGACGTTTACGCGCTCTAATGTGCCAAATGCCTACAGATTTAAAACAGTGTAATAACAATAAGAACTATTAATGAGTTCGCATTAAGATTTTATAGATGCGAAGTTAAGCATAACAAACAGGTTGCCTTATTGTATGCGGTAATTGATGTGGAGCTCCGGTTTGATGTCGTACACCAAGTTGAGGATGTCAGTGATTACCTGAAAATGTTGCCAGTTAACATTTTATTCATGATATTAAATTATCCATGTAAATAAACATCAAGAACACCTTAAACTATTAAAACTTTCGTGAGCCATTTCACTATACTACTTATAAAACGGCTTAACTCACATGCAACTCGGTGTCAGTACCGACTTTAGCCGACCGAGTTAAGCCGTTTTATAAGTAGTATCAAGAACACAAATAATAATACGACTAGGTACTGTTAAATCAAAATTATAGCAATTGAAATATTCACATTTATGCTATATTTCATTTAAACATCTCAAAATAAAGAACTGTTGAAAATGTTAGAACTGTATATCCTAAATGATACAGAACATTTTATTATCTTTAGGGATTCCAATATGTTTTCATAAAGGAATATTGTGAATATTGTTGAAAACAGAAAACTCACCTCTTCCTTCCGGGCCTGGACCATTTTGTTCATCTCGTCAATCTTGACCCGGGTCTCAGCATCGATTTTAGCGGCAACACCTTCTCGTGTACCCATGTGCTTTAAGGGAACAAATAATTCTTATCAAACAAAAGGTCAAATCGGTGTATAAAAAATTAAAAAAAAGTTAAATGTGTCAATTAAAGGAATATGTAGATTAATTTAATATGTCATTGGAAGTTATATATGATAAAAGTTAAAAAAAATCTTCAATATAATGTGGACCCTTGCATATTTTTATTTCAAATGGAATATATATATATATATATATTAATATATTAACATACCTTGGCCTCAAATTCTTTGAACTGCCTCTCGCGTTCCTGCCTGTACTTTTCAACCTCATCCTGAGCCTCTTCCTTGGCCTGCTTTAGGCGTTTCGCTTTTCCTGTAATTTTATACATGCGACAGTGAATTGAAAATAATTAAAAAAGAAAAGAATTGAATTGAATGTAACTTTCTTTTATAAAATATATCTCACTAAACTAACTACACACTGCACAATACAGAACAGTAATGGTATTAACTAACTCATCAAAGCAAGAGAGATTAGTAATGAATCCAAGAAAGGGAAGTCTATAGTCGCTGCCAACCACCTTAGATAATAGACTTGACTTGGGTTTCTTTGGAGGGCTGGGTTGACTGGATTTACCCATGGCCTGTCCTCACAGAAAATTCGTGCTAGTTGTGGAGTCGTGCAAAACAGCCTCAACTACTAAGTACGCTTGACTTATGTTATTGTCTTATAAGAACTATAGATATATCCGTCATCTGAGTGTTTTTCTATGGATGATTTAATTTTTTTGTCCCTATTTTTCGTAGTAGGATACACAGGTTTATCAAATGATATGTGAACATAATCTATGTTGCTTAGATGTTTTGCCAGATGTTATAGAAAGATTTACAAGTAATGATTTTGAGAGCCTAGGGCACAGTTGCTGCTTATCTATTTCCTGTTACATGTATTCAAACAGTCAATATATCTTTGCCGAAATAAATCACCACTTTAGTATCACATGAGCTGTTACAGGGATATTTTTCCAAGGTCTAAAAATGTTAAGGGTGTTTATTTTTTACAATACCCACGAAATATTACTACATTAATATTACTACAAATGTTTGAAATGCTATTTTTTATACCTTACATAAGAAGTCTAACAAATCTATTGAATGTTTTCGGTACAATGTCCTAAAAGAAAGGGTGGGAATAACGAATTTTTTGTTGTATAGACTTTTTCAGAATATGTTGAAACTATAACTTCCATGTAGCAGTGGGGTTAATCCTAATAGGTATATTTTTCGTCTAAAAGAAAATATCTTTTATCTAGAACGCTTAAGATTTCATGGTCAAAATCATGTGACATCGGTATGATGTCTACGCCCAAAACGTAATTAGGGATCTTTAAAATTAATCGAATGCTATACATTACTACGACATCTTAGTTATAAATACCTTTTGTAAACGATAAGACAACAGAAGATGTAATTGGCAATAAAATACGCAATTAAATAACATAATAATTAACTTACGCTTTCTCGCCTCGGAGACCTTTTCAGCGGCGCGCTTCTCAGCAGCCAATAATTGCTGGATTCCCTGTGTCTGGCTCGCCATTTCTAACGATATGCACAAAAATGTGTAGTAAGAACTGGGACCAAGACTCAAATCGATAGCTGACTGGGTCGCAAAGGAAAAGAGTCATATGATTATTTTAATTCCTACATGTTGTCACAATTGGCGCTGTCATCAGCTCGTGCTTATGCCGACTTGCGTAAAACGGAATAGACTTTGTAGAAAATTTGAAGTTTACTTTGCATAAGTCACGTTTTTTAACCTTAAAATCTGATTTTAATCCTTATTCATGAAATAACTTAATACAAATAAGGGTAAGATAATACTTAAGTAAGATTAATTTGGATTGTAAACGCCAACAACTTATTCGAGAAAACATGTAACGGAATTTTTCCATTAAAAACAAAAATGTTGCTAGGAAAATAAATTTTTACGCTTTATTCGTCCAATAGGTGGCATTGATATAACTTTTAAGCAAAATTTAGTATACCAATTTCTTAAAACACTAAATTTTAGCACTCAAAATTTTATCTTTTTAAACCATACAACATTTCAGTATTGTAGAAAATTGAGAAATTCTTAAATTAAGTAAATAAAATTTTACTCGTTGAATAGACTTGTTAACGCCAAGATTAAAAATAAAAAAGTTGACTACGTTACATTTTGGAAAATATAATTTAGGGCGAAGAAAACAGTCATTCACTTTATTTTAAATGATATTTAATTACTTTTACAGTGCTTTAATCAAGTGTGCACTCCGCTTTGAGAACACAAGCTCTGTCTCTTTCTTTATAAAATTAAATGATGAAAGAGAAACAACTGTTCTTACCTGTGAAAGTTTTACGTCAAAACTGTTAGCAATTTACAAGTTACATTGCATGTTATGTTGGTAATCAATTTGAACGTGACATTGACAGCAAGCAATGGTAACTATACAAATACGAATTGCACCTTTAATAATGTAAAGGTTAAGAACCGCGACAAAAGTCAGTTGCTGCGTCACGACGTCACTTCTTTATCATTTCGGTGGCAAACTTAACATAGTATGGCCGTCGTATGGAAGTATTCACAGTTTTACTTCCACAAAGAATACGCGATAAACATTTCACAGAGCGTGTTGCGAAAGACATTTTTAAACAAATTTTTCACGCGAGTGAGATAAACATTGAAAATTTAGTGTAAACTCAACGTGTATTAGTAATTTAATAACGTTCGACCTAAATATTTTCATTTAGTTTTCGGTTTTGATATCAATAAATTATCCAAAATGTGGTTAGTTAGTCAACCGAATTCTGTGATTTTGGAAGTCAAAGTGGACCCTAACTCTATTGGACAAGACTGCCTTGAAAAAGTAAGTTATATTTGCAATATTACATTTTATACTACAATACTTTAATGTAAAATAATTTTTTTACTAAGCAAGTTAAGTTCGCAAGGAAGTCTTTGTTTACTTCTGCAAATCACTGAATTATAAACAGTTTAGTTAAGTTGTTATGAAATTATCACTGTATTATGTGGCTCGTTAACATTTTTTCCTGTTTTCATACTTCATTATGCAATTAAAAGATGATTTATTATTTTTTTTTTATCAAGTATTAACTGACAATCGTAATGAAACTATTCTGTCAAAAATCAAGTCACGTTCACATTATAGTCAAGTCTTGTGGACTTTGGACTCGACATTGTTCGCTCACCTTACGTGTATATTTCATTTAATGTTACTTTATTTTAATTATGCAGTAATTTTTTTCCGGCCAGTATTATACACTTGATAAAATAATGACATCGTTTATTTTTTTTAAAGTAATTTATTTAACGTAAAACTAAACGTGATTTTTTGGTCATTTAAAACCATTCTTATACGAATACATAAGAATACTAAAAATGAATCGTACAAAAAAATAAAACGAACATAACCTCAAAATACGCTGGCAGACGGTTTGTTTTTGTTTATGTATGTTTTTCTAAATGTTTGATGTTTGTGTTAAACAATATCATAGCCAATTACCATGCAATTGCTCTCAATACATATCCAAAATAATGGCGCTAAAATTCATTCGGTGGCATGCATTGGATGGTTTCCAAAATAAATTTGGGTCGTTTTGATATCTTCTGATAAGTATTTTAAGATTCAAAATTTATTAAAGTCGTGATACTACGAACGTGTGTGGCGTCAGGTAGGTCCATTCCGGGTCATGAAAACCACGTGCTGGCATATGTCTAGTCCCCGCATCCTTTACTATATTATATTATTGCATATATCTGAAATTATTCAGTAGGTACTGTGTGAACACCCTGTTTGTAATTCCGAGCCGCCTTAAAGATTGTTTGACAATACTATGCGTGTGAGGTCTTTTATTTTTATCAAAACAGTTATTCTATATGAGGTCCGGAATCTTTTATTGCAGTAGAGTGTTTATTTGTCTACGTAACATGGTTTCGCAAAGAGATTTAAGCTCGTGTGTGAGTCGGTAAGAAAATTATTAACTGTTACTGCAAAGATATTTTTCGCGCAGAGAATTCGACGTAGGTATGTAATTATTTATAGAATTGACAAGTTTTCATTCCATCGCTTCATTGTTCGACATGCAACGTTGAATAACGTTCATAATATTTCAATTAAATGCATAGTTTTATATCGTAATAAGCTGGATTATTATAATCGTAATTTTGTTGTTCAACGCGAAATAATAGATGCTGTATAAAATTATTTTTCAATTATAAACAAAGTTCAATTTAAAATAGCGTTGTAATAATTTATGTTTCAAATTCGAAACTGATTAAAGATGAAGTAAAATGCAAGGTTACGACATAATAGTAACTATTGCAAACCTAGCGGTAGCTAGTTCAATGAAAATAATACGATCCGCGCTAAATCGAGGCACGTTATTCACCGGTGATTGTAGCTCGGGTCCAAAGTCCACTCAGCAGCTGAGCTCTCTACGCGCCATGCGACCGACACGTGCTCGCTGCGTGATCGAAAAGGAATGGACGCTTTTTGAATTTGGAACGTTGTTTCTTTTTTTATTTTTAACAACGGACCACAGACGACTTTATTTTTTATTAGTGGTCTGTTTTTTATGACCTTAATCATATAATTCATTTTATAAATGCACCCTTTTTGCAATAATTAAATTGAAGATTCTTGTAAAAAAAAACAAACCATTACTTTGATTAAAGATATGAAAATCACATTTAAGTATGCAAGGAATTAAAATGTTTAATTAAATCGTTTGCTTAACAAAATAACGTATCATTTACATATATTCATACAAAATCCTCGTCGTGGTCTCTAGTTAAATTATTAAAACTTTTGTGAGACATTTCACCATACTACTTATAAAAAGGCTTAACTCACGTGTAAATCAGTGTCGGTACCGACTAGTTTCAAACCCTTCGGGGGCTCTTCTTCAGAGTTAGTGGGATTGGTACTAAAACGCGTTCGCGGCCCGTCGCTCAAATTCTAACTTTAGTTTAATTAAACGGATATAATAAAGAAACGTGTTGCTAAGGAATTACATAGAAAAAAATCACACAAACTACATTTATTACATTATTATAAAGGTGTTTTTTTTTTTATAAAAAAAGTGAATAATTTATCTTCAACCTTTGTCTGATCTCTGCTAGTTTTACCACAATGTTCGGTTACTCATTACTCAGTACTCGGTCCTCATTAAAAAAGTAATAAATATTAGTAATTAAATGAATAATTAATATTAAAGATATAAGGCAGTCATAAAGAAGTTTTCATACATACAAACCCACACACGCTTGAGAAAATTACATTACGAATTAGTCGGGTAATACGTAACCTAGAGGAGTAACGCATTTAATGTTATTTAATTAATTTATTTTGACATCAAATATAATGATATTAACAAACTATTAGATGTATCATATCAATTGGCCTTCAAAAATCATTATCATCATCAGCCCTTGTCTGCCCACTGTTGGACATAGCCCTTACCCAATGTCTACCACAGTATGCGGTCCTCCTTCCGCATCCAACGACTTCCTGCTGTCCTCACTAAGTCGTCGGTTCACCTGGAGGACGCCCCACACCCAATATAAACATAATATGCATTAATTACTCTCCCATTAGAGGTAACATATGAACTTAAATTAGGGTAACAACCCACTTATCAGTTACCAAGCGGTTACCATATCGTGATGTTTGTATTTTACACAACGGTAACGAGTAACGACTTAGGTTTATTATATGTTCGTTTCCTCAAACGACAAGAGACTATCGTTTTAGGAAATATGCTATAAACAAAAGTGACACTAGTATATCTATATGATAAAGATAATTTTAGAGTGTATGTCATCATCCGCTGTCTTTGTACTACGCTAATAGGGTCGGCGTATACAGTTTTAATGTTCTAGATTAATTTCTATACAAGTACATACATTAAACTATTAAAACTTTCGTGAGACATTTCACTAAAATACTAATAAAAACGGCTTAACTAACTAAAACGACGTGTCCGAAACTAGTCGGTACCTACACCGATATACACGTGAGTTAAGCCGTTTTTATTAGTATTTAAGTACATACATGTGTGATATTTCGTAAACATGAGCAAGCGGATCTCCTTCTCAAAGCTCAGCAATGCATCTATGGTTCTTTTGCGTCCATGGTCGATGGTAACCTCATGAGACTGCTGTCCGTCGCCCTTTTCTGTTATAAAAAAAACAATTTTCGCCACATGTAATGATTTTTTTTTAATTTGTCCATCTGTCTGCAAGTCTTCATTTGTTTCATATTGTCCGAAATTAAAATTCCTTTCTATAAAAGGTTAGGTCGTTGCTTGGATGCGATATCTTTTGTTTCGTCCACATCTTTTAAAAAGTCGCATGGAAACTGTTAGTATATAATTGACTAACCAGTATTTTATTGTGCATATACTGTTATATTTCGCAATTTCATATAATTGCAAAATAGCATTTTATTAAACCGAGTAAATTGCATTAAATACGGCGTCAAATTAAAAGCTTATTCAAACAATATTCCATGTTCCGCTGACAATAATTTACGCAATTAGTTTGAAATAGGAACGTTACGAAATGCATGATATGTTGTTTTGAATGTTGTTGTTTCACCTACTTTATGATTGTTATTGGAATATTACTAGGAAAAAGGTAATAAGCAATTTTCTAGCTATAGTGCGACAAGCTTGTCTATGTCAGTAAGAGGCGCTGCTGTCGCATTTTTTTCTGGCAGAAATATGCAAACTATAGGTATAGACAATTAAAAAAAAACATGACAGCTGCAATATAAGGATTTTGACACTTTTAACGTTGACAAGGGAGGCGCTAGTGTGCTATTATAATTTAGTTTGTCTTACGGCCACTTAGAGGTTAGAGATATATCCAAGTATTTACTTTTATCCAGTCGATTATTTTCAATCCTCTTTGTTCTTTTTTAAAATTTCGATGGAAATAATGTGACCATTTGAATTCGTTGCAATAGCTAAGTAACTACTATAGACATGTTTAATGTCACCGAGTATAGTAACATAAATGTAACGAAAATTATATTTGGTTAAACTTAAATATAAAAAAAGTGACACGTCTAACTTCAATCGACAAGCAAGCACTTACATTTCTATTCGTTTTTTTTTTTTCATTGCTAGATATAAATCAATTATTAGACATACTAAAAGCATTGAACTGTTTGGACTTTACAATTGGGACCGTGGACTTTGTCCAGTGACGTCACACTCTTATGCGGGTGTTAGAACATTCAAAATGTATAACGGCTCGATATCTGCCATATGGTGAACGAATACGTCTTGTAAACTCAGGACACTGCGGTTCACTTCAATCAAGCATCCCTTGACGTCCGTAATATCCTAGATTATGGTACAACATACAATGTGTGTGTAATTGCGAACAGTTTCAATTCGAATTACTTTTTTTCAATTCTTTTTAAAATTATGAATAAATTAAATCATCAAGCCAGTGTCTTTTTTCTCTCGTAAATTTTACCGTATCTATTTTTGATGGTATAAATTAATTTAGCAACTAGGCCAAATGGTGTACTAGTGTAATAAATTCAATTGAATTGTTTGCAACTCTTTAAAAAATCAATGTAATACTTTGAATGCATCTTTATGACCGGGGACTCTTCGGAGAGCTGGACGGCTGGAGTAATCCATGGCCTGGACAAATACGAAATACTCGCTAGACGTGAAGTTGTCATACTACTATGATGGGGGACTTTACGGATGGTCTTTGAATATTATTATTATATTATATTTATCAAGAGCTATATGTATATGTGTGTAGGTTGCGGGAGTGCACTGGATGCGGGCGGCGCAGGACCGGTCATCGTGGCAGTCGATAGGGGAGGCCTCCGTCCAGCAGTGGACTATATTAGGCTGATATTGTTGATGATGATGATATGTATATGTTACATATATATATATATATATACATAGAATCGTCATCATCATAGATCTCGAAATATAGCACATTGTCACCCTAATATTGGCTACCATCAAATGAAAAAAGACTTAAATCATTAACGTTGGATTTCGTAGTTCATATTATACTAAGGGCTGATGATGATGATTGTACTGGCTTCATTTTACTTTTTTATCATCGCACTTTCTTTTGTTTAGTAGTGTAGTGTCCTAATGGTTATGGGTACGGACTACCGATCTAGCGGTCGTCGATTCGAATTCCGTCGTTCGTCTATTGTCGTGAACCATCGTAAGCTTTTTCAAGCTTACAAGGAATGGTTACAAGAAATATTAGTAAAGTAACAAAAATCTACTAAGATTTGATTAAAAAATAAATCACAAATACAATACTTTGACCCATGCATGTTCCATGAACGCAGGCTGACATCGTCGCAATCCACAAAGAAGCCGAGGTGAGAAGCCGT
The DNA here is from genome assembly GCA_027563995.1 of Papilio gigon. Lineage (NCBI taxonomy): Eukaryota > Metazoa > Arthropoda > Insecta > Lepidoptera > Papilionidae > Papilio > Papilio gigon. Next base: position 3,027,303 of record JAODUI010000019.1, on the reverse strand, counting down.
TCTTAAATGCTGATTTCTTATAATTATTACGTTAGTACTACGTTAAATTATCCATTCAAAATTGTCTTTAGTTTGAAACGTTTCTTTTACGATCTCTCAGGACTAGTTACGTAACCACCACGTTACTCAACTTTCCCAATAAATCTACGGACTTTGGACTGTGACGTCACGGTGCCAGCCTTGTACAGCGCTATGTAATTCAATGAGCAATAAAACACAATATTGTAATTGTCTCTTAAAGCGAGTTTTCACTGCCGACGCTCATATACAAAAACATCGTTACTACTGTTTTCATTAAGAATAAGATAGGTGAAAATATAAACAACTTTTGGCAATGAAAACCTCACCTTATTAAACCTCCTGCTGCAGCGGTCTTGTCATGTTTTTTTTCTTTTATGTCATTTATTATTTCTAAGTAGGTTTTATATTTTTTCAGCCAGCATTATCCGCGACAGTAACGCCTCTGTTTGCCGCCCGAAGAAACTTGGCGCACTATAGTTGTAAAATGTATCTGTTTGATAAAACTGTGCGTCGATAAGGTGGTTCAAGTTCCGGTTGGTAATAATTACTAATTCGTAATTATCAGTGACGTCATTAATGTATGTTTTGGTTATAATTAGATGCTATGCTCGTTCGGAAGATATCCGCCGTCAGATTACATACAATCAATTGTTCTATTGTTGTCAACTTTACAAAAAAAAACGTCTATATGTTAATAAACCATGATCCGACGTCACACTGAGAAACTCATAGTCATTCCTAAATTAGGGGTGACTAGACCATATGAATACGCGATGCGAAAACTTTGTTTACCTCTTTAAGGAAATTACGTAAACAGATAAAAAAAAATTGAAATAGTTTTTGTTTAAAATGGCAAGCATTAATCTTAGTAATATTATAAATGCGTAATTTTGGATGGATGGATGTTTCTTACGTGAATCCAGAACTGATCCAGAACAGATTACTGTTTGGAATAACGTCTATACGTTACTGCACGTTTTATTACGTTATAACAACCAAAAGCCTATGCTTTTGGTTGTTTTTTTTTTCAAACCGTGAGGACGGAGTGGTGAGCGGCAGTTATCCGAAAAATAATATTTGATTATAATTTATGTTTGAATTCCGAACAATGGTTATGACTTATAATTAGGGTTGTAAACTAGAAGGTCTTAGAGGTCTTTAAGGTTGTTATAATAGAACTGAGTTTGTTACTATTTCAAATTTCGAACATCCTAAAAGTTACAACTTTCACCTCTTCCATTTTAATATGTACCAAAAGCTGCTTTCGCCGTAATCGAATGCGGCGTCTCTCCGACGCGTTTCAAACTTTTTTTCAATCTTCATTTGTTTTTGAACGGACTCAGACCAGAAAAAAATTAGTGGACTATTCTTATAAATGAATTTAAAATAATCTAATTTATCTAAATCATATCAGGTTCATGATAGTTCATTCCGAATTCGAACCCAAGATCACCAGCTATTGGCCACTCTACCATAGACTAATCTGAACTGTGTCAGTCTAAATTATGCTTTATTAACTATGGATAAAGATTGATGTTAGGATGATAAAGTGCACGCAGTGTAGACGTGACACGGAGCATGATGGAGACCTTGGCTTACTTCGTTCCTACCACCCTCACCTCGATAACTGCGCTTCGCTGCGTTTGTCTTTATCTCCACAGCGACCTCTATTGGCAATGTTGCTAACTGATGACAGATATTTAACAACGTTTTGTAATGTTTGTTAAAGTATTTTGAACCTTATGCAGTAACATCATTAGTACTTATTTTCCTTTATGATAGTATCGGAAAAACAAGCCTAGACTACACAATTACATCACTTACGTGGATATAACAATATCCGTCTCGAATAATCCAGGCAACACGTGACAGCTTATTTTATTGAAAAGAAAATTAAAATATATTTGTTATCGAAAAAAAAACAAAATAATCCTCTTATTGTGAATGACGTATGTTAAATCCATTTATCGTTTACATTTCGTCCGACGACCGATAACAAGATATAATTGTTCATTGTCTAAAATAACAATAATGAATGAAATATTTACCACTTCCATACATCTCTGTCACCGTATCACACGCACATTTCCTACGAATATCTTTCACACAATCCATCCATACATTCGGTACTATGTTGCCATCCACATTCAATCTCATGCAGATATTTTTTTTATAAAAAAAAAACGGGGGAACGAGCGGCGGTGACAATCAACGGCCAGGCATTACTGCAACATGACAATAATTATAATAATTGAATTGACGTTCACATGTGCGCTTGGTAACCGATAACGATAATGAGGTCGACGGAGTTCACGGTTCTATGTTAAGGCTGGATATTTAGATCCGAACGAATTAAATATCATGTTTTTATGAAATAAGTTACACCTATCTTAGAAAAAACAGTTACATATATAAGACATTAGTTCTATTAGTCTATTCGCCATTTATTATACCCATTATCTACATGCTAACACAATGGAGACCACGGTTGGGGATTAGGAGTGTGGTTCGTCCTCCCTCCAGG
>JAODUI010000019.1:2967210-3002404 GCA_027563995.1 Papilio gigon | reverse complement strand
ATAAAAGATTGTATATTGTAATTTAAAAAAGACGTGAAATTACATGATACTCATCAGCATCAAACTGCTCTTTTCCCTACAGAAGGTTGGCACAGTGTGTTCAACTCTTCCCCACGTCTCTGTCAGCCGCCATATCTGAATACACACACTTCCTAAGCATATTCTCTTTCACACGATCCATCCACACCTTCGGTCTTCTTCCTTTATAGCCATCCACATTCAATCTCATCACCTTGTTTTTTATGTCCTTATCTCTTCGCATAACACGTCCATACCACGCTAACCTTTTGCTTCTCAATTTTTCTGTCACTGACTTTAGTTTCAAACTTCCCCTAATACAAAATTACACTGTACATCAGTCTTACCATAACGTGAGAGTAGGCCGATGACGTCATATTGTGCTATGCCTGCGAAAGGTTACTCAGACATGTTCGGAGTTTACTTACAATACGGTGTTCGTGAACTTGTGAACCCGATGACGTGTGTGCATACTTCATACATTGGTTTAATGACTTATTCAGAATTTATCTATAAATATATAAATAGTATTGACATATATTTAAAACCATGGTTCCTTTGAAACATAATTTAAAGATATAAATAGACACTTCCGGATTTAAAACTTGAGAATTGCGTGATTTTGAGGGCGACTTCGTCCACGCGTATATTATAAAAAAAACTTAGCAAGTAGCCTATGTCTTTATTCAGACAATAACCTCTGTGCCAAATTCAATCCAGATTTATTTGGAGAGTTGTAGTTACTTACTAATATCCATCCATCCATTTAAACGTATTGTATTTATAATATTAGTAAGATAAAAGTAAATTATTTTCTCATTTTTATTGACTACCAGTTAAAAACGTAACAGTTGACGATCGATTGGTTTATTTTATTCAACTAATTGGGTAATAATTGAAATCGATTTTGTATTTAAAAGGTCTGTCTAATCGGCTGCAATTAACTAAACTAATTTATGTTAATGAATTGAATGTGTGTCAGTTGGTGGCTGCGGTGCTTTTATTGTGTATTCATAGCTTTAATTTGCGGTCTGTTTGATACTATCGATTGTTTCTAATAGTGGGTTTCCATTGATACAACAAAACAGAATTGTAACGTCATTCCCAGGTACGTAGGAATAAAGGTGAATCGGTCTTGGATGAAACCAGTTTAGACTCACTTGATTGATAATTTCATGATGCAGTTTTGATTATGTTAGGATGATTGTGTTTAGATTAAAATTATTTTTTAAATGTTATATACTGCACGGACCAAATAACATAATTGTAATCAGATGAACGTTAAAGTTTTTCTAGATGGATAATTCCTTTTTATAAAGAAGTTTTTTTTGAAAATAATAAATTATATCCTCACTTATAATCGTTAATGTTTACTCACAGTTCTCTTGTACAAATCTACAATGTTTGGTTTATTTAAATCCCTACGCAGCAACTCCCAGTGACCATTAAGTAACTCTGAGTATGTTGGTAAAGGAGAGACGTACAAAATTGGACTCTAAACGCTAATGAAGACAGCTTGATGTATTTGACACGAGTTAGAAGTTGATATATGTAATACAGTAATTTATTATTCGACGTCGATGAAATATTTAAATAATTAAATAAATTACCATTTTAATTAATTCGTTTTGCTTCTGTTAGATGCACAAACTGGTTTCAGGTTTTTTTTAACGATCCGTTGTGACATCTTTGTTTATTTAGTTGCTAAATAGTTAACAAGCTTCATGGTAATTTAATTAATGACCTTTAATTAATAATCGAAACTATTTAAAATTGATAAATGATAATCAATATAGACAAATCTTCACAATGGAATTGACAATATGCGGGAACGACTAAATGCGGACGGCAGGAAGTCGTTGGATGCGGAAGGCTGAAGACCGTATTGTAAGGCATTGAGGAAGGCCTATGTCCAGCAAAGTGTAGAGACAGTGTAGTGCGGACGATGATGATAATGATGATGGAAACTGCCAACACGACCTTCTTTCCATGGTGACATAAGCCTTTTACCTTTTTAAGTGAAAGAAATCAAAGCTCTTGGTCACTTAATATCTGTAGATTAATTTATTATGTCATTGAAAAGAATAGTGTTTTGTTTGTAATGTTTATTTATTACATAGTTTAGTTATAATACATGTAGGTGGGATATGTACTAGGTAAGAGACGTGTGTGTGACACCGTCCTCCCCGCGCCGACGTGTCCGACCGTGCCGGGATGTCGCCCGCGTCCGATGCAATTTGAATACGTAAATATACGCCCGGCGGTGCGTTAGGCAACGTGCGAGTGGCCATTAGACTAGCGACTAATAAACTGTAGTATTTTACTAATAGGTATAGAGTTTACTCATGGTGTTCAGTGTTAAAATAACTGTACTGACAAATATCTTGGCGGAACCGAACATCTTACTAGCCGCTGCCCAGAACCCAATGTTAGGTCTGCAGTGTGCACTGCGCGTAGCTGACTTAGAGCTGTAACCTTAAAAGTCGAAAGTATTGATTGTAATGAAATCTAATTTGTGCCGGCTTCTTTAACGCTAAGTCCCATTAATAAACTGCAAAATACTGCGCCGATCCTCATTAAGAAAAAAAGGTTGATCAAGTGCAATTAAAAAAACTTTTTATTAGTACTTTCGCAATGATATTTGATGTGTTTTATGTTAATGACATAAAACGAATGATTTTATGAAAATATAATTTTTTATGTATTCGCTTATTTCGTAGCCAGGCCGTCAAACAATTCCCTTATTGATTCCCCCCCGGTAGTTTGGGCGCGATATAACGTACGCGGTGCTTGTTTGTGTTTTTTCTGTCTCGGATGACGGACGGATTGCTCCTTTTTTATTGTCATTTATCGATTTCCAGTACCGTAGCTTTTTGAATTTGAGCAATATCTATTTATTGACGTGAGTTGAAGCAAAATGATTACGTTACTCCGCCCGCGACACCGTCCGCGCGAGATGTACGACTCCGTTTTATAGATAGCTTCTAACAAACGTCCGTAGTCAAATATTGGCATTCATAATATTAGTAAGACATTATTTACCTGTATAGATGCAAGGATGAATGACGAACGATCTATCGTTTCAATGACATTTTTTTAAAAAATAAAATAAGTTAGTTACCTCTCATAATCACCGTGAATGTAATATTGTATACTGAAATGTGTATATAATTAAATCTTCCTTGTTAGATTTTTACAAACAGCGTACGTAAGTTTGGCCGCTATAGTACCCTGTCAGGGGCATATTATAAGTCGCATCACGGACAAACCCACCCTCATATTAGATCTCTATTGACAGAAATAATATACCAAAGAGACTTTCAGAGTTTCACTGGAGCTCGAGGATCGACGGGGCACCAGGGTTATGCACAGAGTAGCTTAACAACAGATACATCTGTGATGTTATTTTTTTTATTATTGCGGCTAGCTGTTTTTATTTGACTCATCCTAGATAGTAAACTCTGTGTGATTGTGACCTAAAGACTAAACGTAGAGACTCTCTAACTCAATTCAATGATCAGGAAGTCTAATAAATGAAATCCGACGGTGTTACATTGTTGACAGTTGAAGTTAGTAATTTTACAGAAATAAGTCGAAAGGAGTGAAGTGTGGGCCGTCCTTCCACCAGGTGGACTGACGACTTGGTGCGGACGGCAGGAAGTCGTTGGATGCGGAAGGCGGAGGACCGCATAATGTGGAAAGCATTGGGAAAGGCCTATGTCCAACAGTGGGCAGACAAGGGGTGATGATGATAATTATGATGAAGTCGAAATATTCAAAATATGTGTGATATAGGTTATTTTTAGATATAATTATAAGACAATGAATTAAACGTTTCTCTGTTAACATACTTTACACACTCGTAGTTAAAAGGGAAGAGCTCAATGTAGAATGTCTCTGTTTAAAAGTGGTCTGTGAGCGGGTTATGAAAGTGTGTCCCCGCATTGCATTACTGAAGTGCGGGGGCACGGGGGAGGAAGGGGAGGGGGGGGGTGTAGTGCCGTTTTGAATCATTAATGTCCGTCCGTTTATTTTCATTTTGGAGCGATATTTATGTATCCGAGGCGATCGCTCATTAATGCCGGCCCGAGCTGACGGAGAGCCGACGTTTACTCATCGTTTTAATATCGCGAACGTTATTTGAATTTCATCGAGTGAATATAAAGCAAAAGCTTTGGTCTTGTTTGTGTACGGCGCTGTCGATTTATTTGCTTTTGATGTCTGAATTAATTTCAATGGCAGTTTTTTTTTCCTGTTAATTTTTATTAAAGATTATAAATTTGATGATAAAAGAACAACATTAATGTAAACGATGATATACTTGGATGTGATATAAAAATTATATTAATTAATGAGATGTTTGTCACATAAAGGAGATAAGATTGAATGTGGATGGCTAAAAAGGTAGAAGAAGACCGAAGGTGTGGATGGATTGTGTGTAAGATATACATACGTAAGAAGTAGTACAGATATACCAGCTGACAGAGATGTACGGACGTATATACTCTGCCGACACTACGTAAGCTTGATGATTGTATAACTAATTTTTGTGGATATTGTATCTATAGATACCTAATCCGGGGAACACAAGCAATTGTCTCCCGTAGGGCTTTTATTAGTGCAAATTTCATGTTGTCATTAACAATACAGAATGACATTTCGAAAATCGAATCTCATTAAGATGTGAAACTTATATGAATTTTCTATGTTTATAAGTTAAGGAAGTCATCTGTTGGTTTAGTTTTAATGATTCAAGATGATGAAAAAAAAACATCACTTTTTTAGTTTCCGCAGTTTCCGGTATCGAGTTAGTCTCGTTATCAGTAATTGGATCTGTGGTTTTTTTTTTTACAAAAAAAGGTTAATACATTTATACCAACCCTTTTCAAGCCACGCGAACTGTGTGAAGTACGGTCTCCAGAATTTATCTCTTTATACGAAAAACTTGTGACGTAACGAGGGACGGGGCCGGACACGAATGTGAAGTGTTCTTAGGCCGCGGAGAATTTTTTTAGTGCGCCGTTGAAAAATAGTTATATTTTACGAGATTTTAAACATCCTTATATTGTGGCATTTGAATATGAAAATATAAAAAGATGCTGTTATATTATAAATGTATGTTTCGATCCATGGATGGATGTTTTTTAGTAAGTTTATCCAAAACAGCCTAATGTATCCTGGTAATGTTAACACAGAGATAGATTATGCCTAGAATACCGTATAGGCTACTTATGTAGTTTTTTTTAATGCTGCGTGAAGTCAGGAAAGCTAGTAGAAAAATAAAAGTAAGAATGCTTGACGTCCCTCCATTGTTTATTCATTTAAACATAGCTGTTTTAATAAAACAGGAAACTCTATTTACCTCCTTTATAAATCAGCACAAATAGTTTGAAAAGGATTACGGTAGGGTACGGGCAGACCGCTTTAAGTCTAATTGAGACGTACTCATCCATATTAATTATATTCCCTTTATTGTTACCTGCACCCTCCGCAGGGGTCCATGCATACAAGGCTTTACATACATATAGTTGGGACCTGTCGGACCACGCGCGGACGGACAAACGGATCGATATATCTACGCAGCGTGACGTGTCCGAATCTAATTGCAGGGCCTTTGACCGAGCTCACATGTAACACTCTGTATACTGAATTTCTCCCGTCAGAGAATTAAATTTGCTACCCATTTAACATGGAATCGTACAGTAAACTTTCACCACAAAAGCTATAATTAGGCATATATTACTACAAGTTTTCAAACTATATTACGACAAACAGGTGAGGGATGTTATGCTATTGCGGTTATTCTGTCATCATCATCATCAGCTCACTATACGTCCCTGCCGAGGGGCTCGGAGCTTACTCTATTATTAGAGGCGACTAGGCCGTAGTCAACCACGCTGGCCCAGTGAGGTTTGGTTTAGTTCTGTCAGCTACAATACAATAAGGGTCTTCCGACATCTTTTTGACATTGACAGGGTCCTAGTCAGGATTGTTTGTCATTTTAATTACATTCGTAGTAACAAAATGTTCGTAAGAAACGGGACTGTTACCACGATTAGCATGTTTGAGCTCCCGGTATAGCGGCACAGTTGCATCAATTGTATAAATCGTGGCAAAACTCTATCTTACGAACATTTTGTTTTAAAAAAAAAAACACGAATGTTTCAATTTATATACATTGTTAGTGTTTAATTTTCTGTAAAATGGGCAGGAAATATACGTCCTCGAGTATTTAGTACACAGGATGTTGTGTTTAGGGCGAAACATAGAGTTTGTGCAATATATATTGAATTGACGGGTCTGCATTTGTGTTCGGATAAATTGATTGATTTATACGAGCGGCCTGTTTTATGAACGATGAAAGGCTCGTTCTAAATTATATGTTATAGTCAAACATGTTGGATTTATTGGTCCTGTGTGTATAGTAAATATTAGATCATTTGATAAATGTATTTAAATGTAATTTGTTTTTTATTAATAGATGCTACGAATTAAGACTATTGGCATTTGTGACTTTGTTAGTTTTTTTTTCTCTCTATTTGTTAACATCATTGTCAGAGCGACGTTCTTAACAGTACCACCGCTAGTTAATCTTCTAGTTAAAAGATAACGATAGTTACCATTAAGTAATAAATATACATATGTATGTATTGCATAAATATGCATATGAGGAAAGTGGAGGACCGCATACTGTGGGAGGCATTGGGCAAGACTTATGTCCAACGGTGGGCAGACGGCTGATGATATATGTATTACAGTAGATCACTGTAGGCTCGGTAAAGTTTCATACAAATATCAAATCTTTTCTATTTATAATATTAATAAGATAGTACAGTACTTGCAGGCATCACTATATTCGAACTCGCACCTCTTGACCTACGACACTATCGCAGTCTTGACCGTACGACACTGTCGGTATGTTAATTAGTGATATTTAACCGGCTAACATGGCTGCACGTTTCTGACGTGACAATGACGGCGTGTATCGTGTATTTCTTAATGTGAATCCATTGCCGAAACACTCGACTATCTCGGTACTTTTTGAAAAAAAAAGATGAAATGTGATCTTTTTTCGGTGAATCGACATTTTCTATTGTTCCTCTGGTGTTGCGATCACATCACCATTGTGATCTCGCCACGTGCTCCTCTCTCGTATAAACGTAAATGTAGGCGTGTGTGTATGAATTTATAATGTTCAGATCGTTGAAGCGATTGTAGTTTGAGAATAACATCACCTATGTTAACCTATCGTTTTACGAATGACCTACGGGTCGCTAACTGAATACGTACTATTTGAAATTGATTATCTATGCGGGTAAAATATACTTAGAAGAGGATGTAAATATATTAATTTATATCCCTAGGTGCATCTATACAACGTTCGACGGATTTTCCGTTTCAATCAAATTTTAGATTAAAAATTTATTAGATTATGTTAACTTAAAAACATTGAACAGTATTTATTTTATCGTAATTTAACTTTGAGATAGCTTAACATGATTTTCCGGGTCAATTATTTATAATATCAGATTTTTGAAAATATGTAATTTGACTGGAATTAGGAACGTTTTAAGAAAGTTACTTTTTTATGACACCCCGTATTTACTATTTGCTTTAGTTAATTGTTATGTTGTATTGTTGCAGTGTGGAGGTGATGGAGAAGGCGAAGGCGTACATAAAGAGTTCGCTGGGCGGGAAGGCGTCGCCGGCGCGCGAGCCCGACGCCGCCGCGGACGCCGAGCCGCGCGTCTGCTTCGTGTGCGGCGGCGCCGGTCTCGGTGACTGCTACACTGTGCGCGTCAAGCCCGACCCCCAGGTGAGGCGAATATCCGTTATGATATTAACGTATCGGTTTGCGTCAGACGTTTCTAGAAAGTTCTTGCTTCATGTTAAACATAATTAAATCGTGGCGAAAGCTTCGCTCAAAATATGTAATAATGTTTAAACTTTACCAGAGTAATTATTTCTAAATATAGTTTAAATATCATTGTCCAGGTTCGATCCCCGCCATGTACCAATGTGTTTTTCCATTTTCGAATTGCATATGTACATTATCAGACGTTCTTACGGTGAAGGAAAACATCGTGATGCCTGCACATATTTGCGAAGTAATTCAAAGATATGTGTGAAGTCAACCAACACGCATTGGGCCAGCGTGGTTGACTATAGCCTAGTCACCCTTCACAATAGGGTAGGCTTCGAGCCCATCGGTGGGGACCTACAGTAAGCTGATGATGATGAGGAATTTTATTTCCTAGTAATTTTAATTTTGACGGAACTAATCTATTGCCGCGTAAGTACTTATTCTGATACTTAGGCTTAGTTATACTTGTTCAAACGTTGCTTTATTCATTAAAAACGTGTCCCAAACTGTCAGTGCGGCGTGGTCACCGTGTTACAACAATGTAGAACACTCCAAACAAGCAGTGCAAATATCCGGCGGGCGATTGTAGCCGGTCGCAACCGGATTGCATGCGTTAAACCATTGACTCCCGCAATGGCGCGTTGATATGCCATTTACTATTGACTAAACAATGAAAAATAACATCGAAAATTTAATATTCAGAAATTATTACGTTATCATCATCATCATATCAGCCACACGTCGTCCTCTGTTGGATATAAGCCTCCCCTAAAGATCACGATGGTCCTTGGCCGCCCTCATCCAGCATACGCTCCAAACGTATTACGAGGAAAATACTATAATAGTTTAGAAGCGTTAGTACTCTCCATCCAGAAGGACACATGACTTTATTATCAGCTTACTTTATGTCACCACTGAGGGACTCTGAGCCTAGCTTATTATTAGGAAGGACTAGGCCATAGCCAACCACGCTGGCCCAGTGCAGGTTGTTTAACGATGGGTTGGACCGATGACTTGAGTCGTTAATACTTAGTGTAATCTACAGTTAGTACTAGTACGGTAGACCAGAGGTTAAACTATACTGTACTCTGTACTGGACTATGATTATAATAATACAACGTGACCAGCAAGAGGTCTCATCACTGTACTCGTCAGGAATCCAAGAACGTCACATAAGAGCATCTGCTTGTTATAATCAGAGTCAAAAGGCAACCGTAGCCATATCTTTTCTGCAATACTCCTGCATTTCCCTACACCGGAAATGAGGACGATAACATTAGAAGAATTTAAAAAAAAACCATTGAACGTGAAATGATCCTCAGATCGGTGTAAAGAGTCGTATTTAGTGTGTGACAGCAGTCTCATGGAAAACTCTACGAATCGTGTCTCCCATGTCTTGTCATTGCTTCATACACATAAATAGCTTTACATTCTCACAGTCTTTATGTCCCACAATGTAATGTGCGTGAAATATTGTTAGCTAGCTAGCCCGCGACTCTTCTCGCAGAATTGAAAAAAAAACTTCGTATACCATATGCGTTGTACCAAACATTAAAATATACAAAATAGTATAATATAGAACAAAAGGCCAAATAGATTCCCTACAATAACGAAGCATAGCTATTAGCAAACGCATATTTAGTCATATTTTTCAGCTTTTTCGTCCTATCCAGTCTGGTTGCCGACTTTTAATCAAGGAGGGGATAAAGGGAAAGAGAATGTTTCCACTACCCATTGAAGAAAGGGGTGGAATGTTAAAACTTGGCCTCGCGTAACAAACAATTATTACATATTGTTTAAGACGCATTGTTTTCCCAATTGCTTTCATGGGTCTCTTTCGTGTTCTTTCAATTTGTTTGTTGCGAGAATGAACGTAGCTTATATTATTCGTGTGTAAACTATTTGTATGCAAAAATTTCAAATTTATGGTATCACTTTTTTAACTCTGAAACAAAGTAATGAAAGTTATTTGAGTATCGATGTTTTCTTTTTCGTAAAATTCTAGTAGATTTTTGTTAATTTACTAATATTTCTTGTAACAAGTCCCGGTAAGGTTGTTATAGGATATGGCTCACAATCGTCGAATTGCGGGATTCGAACCCACGATTTCTAGATCGGTAGTCCTTACCTGTAAGCATTAGGCTATTGACGCATAATGTCTTATTTATCTAATATGGATTACGGCAGTTGGATATTAAGTTTAATGACGTCATCAAATTCCGTGTACGTTATCAATGTTGGTGTAAGCTTATAGAACTGTAACATACTTGTTACGTCAAAACTTGTTGAAGTTTGTTAGCAATTAGCGAGCGCACTAACAAACTTGACGTGCGGGCGCCAACTGCAAGTTTGATCATGTTGGCCACACGTACAAGTTGCTGTTAGATTTATTGTGGTTAACTAATGGTTTACTTGTTAGTCCTTGGTTAGTTGCAAATGTATGAAACTCAGTTAATTTATCTTTCCATCTTTTTAATTTTCATCATCATTGTCCTTTGTCTGCCCACCGCTGGACTCGTTGCCGATGCTTTCCAAAGTATGTAGTTCTACGTCGTCCGCGTCCAACTTAAATTGCAATAGTAAGCGATGATTGTAATCTATTGTTTTGAGGGCAATAGTATAATATAGCCCTATTATCATAAAAATAATTTTTGAGGTCGACTGTGGATTAAATATAGAACTGAAGTTAGCATCCTTCAAGAAGCGAGCGTATCTTTTCTCAAAGGTCAGCAAAACATCAGTGGGTGCTTTAGTATTGCGCGTATCTGGGCGTCGATGATCACATCGTGATTCTTCCGCTCGTTTGGCCCCTTTAATTATAAAAGAAATATAACACCGTATACTGATATACGAAATGTGACGTAAGCATGATCTCGTGTGTCCAGAGCTCGGAGCCGTACTTCCCGTTCCTCGGCGCGCACCCGCCGCCCGCCGGGTACCAGGCGGAGGGCGAGGAGGAGGGCACGGTGCGCTGCTGCTGCGTCTGCTACACCTTCCTCCGCCAGCAGTGGGAGCAGTACGACCGCGAGAACAAGCCGCATTCGCAGCGATTTTACTGGATGAAGCGGTTAGACGGGAAACCTTTTATTGGTGAGTAGCACGTTGCATGTAGGTATACTTGTAAATGGACAACGGTGACTGCAAGGTTTGCTATTGACGGATACGTCACAGATGATATCATCATCATCATCGTATATAATACGACTTTTTATTGTTAATTAAAATGTTTTTCTTCTCGTTTTACTTGTGTCTTTGAAAAAAAATGTTAAAAGACCAATGTAAATAGAAACTACACATCTCAATGTAATAAAGAATATCTGATATTTTTAGTCAAAATTTCATCGTACCTACTTTTTATTGCAAGTCGTAAATATACATTACTTTTGAAAATAAAATTCTCGAATCCCCCGGGTTCGATAACAGGGTAAAGCACGTCACTATCCCGATACCCCATCCCGCGGGATTACCGCCCGCGTTCTCTCGGAGCGTACGGGATTCGCACTTATCGATATATCGATACCATAAACTTTCTCATCCCTACACTTTATTGGCATCTACAATGTTTTATTTCAAACTTTCCTACAATAGTGCTGGTCGTAAACTAAAATTGTAAAATTTTTATGAATTTTTTTTTTTTCGATGTTGAGTCATTCATGTATCGAAGGTTTTTTTAATCTAACGGCCTGATAATATAATCTTCTAAAATAATGATTGATAATATATGAATTTATAATAGCAAGATTATTTTTATCTTTATTACACGGAAGAAATGACTTGTGTATCGTTTACAAAAAAACCGTTGAAAAGTTAAAACCGATAATCATACTCAAGGGTGTGGATAACTTTCATTTATATATGTTTAATATTTTCAAGTTACATATATCAAACAGGATTATTTCTACGGGAGTATAATGTTATTTGTTTTTTTATACATCAATAGCATTTGGTTAAATCCTACAACTGTATTAATAACTAACTAGAATGGCGCAGCGACCCGTAGTGTGTCTTGGTCTCCGACAACAAAAGCCTCCAACCAACTCGATACCGCGCCAACTGCGATGTACGCGTGCAGTGAAATCTTTCCACCCCTTAAGCTAACGGATTGACATAAAATTTGTCACTTTTAGTTTTTTTTTAAATACTAAATATTGTTTTATATGTCTGTTAGGTAGAAAGGAGTTTGTATGTCGTACGGCTTGTAAATTTAACTATGTGAAATTAAATGCAAGATTAAACGGATAATATATTAAAAGAAAGACACGGTACACAAACGGGGCGAACAGAAATACAAGTGAATATCGAATAAAACGTGTTCTTTTTCATAAATGGGTTTTCTTTTTTTTTTTTGTTATCTGGCTCGTTGTGCTCATGTATAAAACCTCCTTGAATGTATTAAAACTGCTTGAACAGAGCGTATTGTTATAATGTTTGGTAATTAAACTATTAAAATTTTCGTAAGACATTTCACTATACTACTTATAAAACGGCTTAACTCATGTGTAAATCGGTGTCAGTACCGACTAGTTTCGAGCCCATCGGGGGCTCATCTTCAGGGTGAGTGGGAACGGTGCGAACGCTGGTGAGCGACGGGCCACGAACACATGAGTTAAGCCGTTTTATAAGTAGTATAATGTTTGGTATGTTGTATTGACCTAAGGTGTTAACGAGTTTGACCTGTTATTCTAATTGCATAGTATTTTAAAATGACCCCGCGTCTATCGAATGTTGACTAACGTAATTATTTTGTTTACACACACACGTTACAAATGTAAATGTATGCAAAAACGTAGATTTGGCGGAAACTTTTAAAGAATTACTGATACAAAACGATTTTTGTTATGTATTTATTTACTCGTGGTACATAAAGTAGCAGATGTAGATTGAATGTGGATGACTATAAAGGTAGAGGAAGACCGAAGAAGGTGTGAATAATGTGATAGATGATATGTGTAAGAAGTGTGTGAGTTCAGATATGAGCTGACAGAGATGTATGGTAGAGTACATACTGTGCCGACCCTCTCTAGGGAAAAGGGCGGGTTGAAGATGATCATTTTTTACTAGAATATTCTATTTTGATATATTTCAAAAATGTCTGTTTTGCTGACGCGTAATTAAAAGGACCCAGGACTCGATTTCCTTTGAAAGATTGTTGACAAGTTGTAAATTAGTCCTGTAGAAGTTAACGTACTTTTTGGTTATAGAATAACTGAGTCAGATCATAGTTAGTAGTATAGAAGGGGCAGTAGTTTGAAAACGTCTGATTTATCATATCGGGTATTGACACTGTTCCATTGTTTACATTGCTGGTTTTATTCGATTGTTTGAGTGACGAGTTTACACTCAGCCACTTAGGACGCGCAATGTATTGTTTACTCTATGGTGTTTTAATCGTTACGATTGTTTGTTTTGAAGACGATAATTACGGATAAATGTATGTCTGTTTGTTTTGTAAACATTTCACCATTTAGTTATCTATTGTATTATTTTTTTTTTAGTTTAAAATGTTTTGACAGTGAAGTTACACAGCGGACGATGCGGGTGGCAAACGCAGCCTTATTAAAGATCTATAAAATAAAACAAGTATTACAATGTTCATTATAATTATTATATTAGCTATACGTCGCCCAATGCTGGGCGTAGCTCTGCGAAGATCCCCACTCAGTGGTTAAGGGTACGGATTTCCGATTATGTGATCGAGAGTTCGAATCCCGCCATTTGACTATTGTAAACCATATCGTAGCACAGGCGTAGAGCTTAGTTGGGATGGTAAAAGAATATTATAAAACGAACACAAATCTACAAATATAAAAAGACAATCAAAAACTCATCACGACATATTAAAGAAACGCACACAAAACGCGCCGTGTCTTAAATCACGTACGTACCACGTACAGCGCGCCGTAACCGGTTCGAACCGATCCACGCCGGTTCGCAGTCAGCCGAATTTAAATATCAATTGCTCTATTCATTAACGTGGTCGCCGGACGACGGCCGGTTACAACCGGCTACGGTACAATGTACGTTTGACATGTAATGTTAATATCAAAATAGCCCGGCCAGATACTGTCGGTCAGTGGAACGCGCGCCTGCCGACTGTCGAACTATCAAACTGAGAGACTATCTAAATACGCGATGCTGCCACTAAGAAATAATCTATCCCTTCTAATCTAATATATTTTTCAGTTATATCAACAACCTTTGGCTATAAACTAGCGAAGCGTCAATAGCCTAATGGTTATGGGTACGGACTGCCGATCTAGCGGTCGTGGGTTCGAATCCCGCTATTCGACTATTGTCGTGAACCATATCATAACACAATCTTTTTCAAGCTTACCAGGAATGGTTACAAGAAATATTAGTGAATTAACAGAAATCTACTAATACTTTAATAAATAAAAACAAACTCTAGTATATATTTCTTAACACGTTTTGCATACTTTCCGTCCCTGCGGTACGAGGTGTTATCGACCCGTTCCTCACTAGTAACGTTAGTGCGATACGCGGTCCATTAGACCCCATTTACTTTAACAACGTTATGCCCTTCCCACCACAGAGAAGCACACGTTTTTTCCTTGCCGTACCACAGGGAAGTTCCATTAGGGATGATTTAGACATCG
Organism: Papilio gigon; assembly: GCA_027563995.1. Classification (NCBI taxonomy): domain Eukaryota; kingdom Metazoa; phylum Arthropoda; class Insecta; order Lepidoptera; family Papilionidae; genus Papilio; species Papilio gigon. The sequence goes on along the minus strand of JAODUI010000019.1, from coordinate 2,987,905 downwards.
TTTTTCAGCGAACGAGCTAATATTCAGTTCACCAACCTTGGAACGGAATATCCTGTATATAGTCAGCTAATAGGTAACACAGGAAGAATTTAACGTTGACTTACCGCCGCTAAAATATCTCTAAATAAACAGTTTTAATTCTACTTCTTACTTATGTTATAAATGTAAAAAAAATAATGAATGTTGGTCATTACGTAACTCTATAACAGTTTATCGGGCCTCGTTGAAATTTGGTCCACACGTAGATTACTGTCTGGAACAACATGGATACTAGTTATTTTTTTTTAATTTCCCGAGGAACCGCGGAGCACAGCTCGTTATGTAATGAATGATAACACAATTGTTTTTTTTTATTATATTATAATAAGTTCAAATCCTTTTATCAAATTTTTATCGTATTAATATCTGGATAGAAGCAGTTACATGTACACTGCAGCCGTCACAAACGTACAGACGTGACGAATGTTTGCTATTGAATGTAATTGATTGGAACATGTTAATATACGGTACATTGTTTATCTAATATTGGCAAAGCGATGTAAGACATTGTTGTACCAAATTGTTTTTATGTTATAGTAAACTTCTCTAATAATGTTTTGAGACGATGCTTTTGTGTTTTCTTTATTTAAAAATAAAACATTTTTACATATAAACGCATAAATAATGTGTTGAAATTGAATGTAGATGGCTATTGATGTAGGGGGTGGCTGAAGGTGTAGATGGATTGTGTGAAAGATATGATGGTTAACAGAGACGTAGGGAAAAGGGTAAGTTGATGGTGATTGGTTCATGTGAACAAGTCAGTCCCATAAGTTACACGATGATTATTAATTAGCAGTGTGTGCAACAACAGCTATATTCTAAGTCTGGAATTGCGACATAGTTTAGTCGTTATATAACTTATAAAACGGCTTAACTCACGTGCAACTCGGTGTCAGTACCGACTAGTTTCGAGCCCATCGGGTGCTCATCTTCAGGGTGAGTGGGAACGGTACTATCGCGCGTTCGCGGCCCGTCGCTCACTGTTTTTAATAGTTTAATAGTTTAGTCGATCAATATTTTAGGAATGGCACCATCATCATCATCACCCTTTGTCAGCCCACTACTGGAAATAGCTCCTAAGACTACGTCACTATACGGAAGAATGAGAATAATAATAATAATTAACTAAACTAATGGCTATTATTATTGCATAAGGATATTATTTTATATTAAATAAAAAAAAACAGTTTATTTTTCAATTTATCGGCAATCAGTCTTCGTCACGCTCGATACGGCACGGATTAAGGTAAATTGTAAATCCGTCTGCGGCGGGTTTTTATCCCCCGTCTCTCCCGGCGATCGAGAAAGCCTGTAATTACGAACAGGTGGCCGGTAAATAAGAATTTTCCTCGAACTCTGTTAAAAAAAATCATATTTTTTTCATAGAATTATGTTTGTTTTTTCCCTGTCTTGATGTATCTATGTTTTTATCTATTTAATGTATAGATTTCTTCCACAAATATTTATTTACCTTTTGTCTGTGCTCACCGTTAGATGTTTTCTTCGAAATCACAAATTTGATAATTGTAAATGAGCATTATGAAAGTCGCCCATTTTTGCAATTCATGTTTCTCAGATAAAGTATATTTTGATAGATGACTACTCTGGTACATGTTTTTTTTTTCTCAACAATTTACGTACATAATATTAACTGCGTAATATAGTTTGGTCACGATGATGTACTTCCCCTATTACGTGATAATTTATCTCCTAGAATTATGATTAACAATTTTCTTAATGCCTGAACCGAAGATTAATGTGTTAAGTAACTACAAGATCGACTTAAAACAATTCTCAACAATTTAACTAACGTTGTAACAATGTTTGAAGACAACGTTACCAGACAGCTATAAACAAACAACATAAAACAGTCCATAAAGTAGACATTGGTACGATCACGTCAACACTTACCTATGTCGCTTACATTTTGGTTACAAGTTTTTCATATACGAGGAGATTTAAAAAAAGGCAAATAATTATTGTCTTTAAAACAGACAGTAACATTTGAACAGGTATTTCAGTAGTTGAAACACATATAACCTGGTACGAACATTCATAACACCAAAAGACAATTAAGTAATCAGTATCCTGTAACGTATTTCCAGGTGCTGACATGTCGTTCCAAGGAGAATACGCGGCACAAGTGCTCGGTCTCGGCGCCGAGACGGGTACGAATCGAGAGGAGTCGGGCAACCCGGCCACGCCGGGCGCGACCGCTGCGCCCCGCGCAGCCGAACCCCCTCCCCCCGCGGCCGTGCCCACAACACCCACCACCACACCAAGGCCTAAGGATGTAGATACTAATCATAATGCCAAGTTTAATAATGTAAGTATAGCCTAAACGCGTTGAACACAAAACAGCTACCGACATTGGTAGCAATATAGTCATTCATATTAGTGAAAAAAAATTATCTCTTAAAGGTCTTTAATACAAATAAACCATTAGAATTAAATGGGGATGTCTTATTCCTAGCTAGACTATATTCACTTTTACCATGTAGTTATTATTTTGTTACTGGATGCTTAGTCATCCGTTCAGCAGCGATATCCCAGCGGAGGAAATGGCGGTGCCGGGGCGACGGAGGAGGAGGGCGTGCTGGACCTGCGGGCGAGGGACCCCTCTGTCATATCGGTCGGCTCCCAGCACTCGGGGGCCTCCGAATCCGCCGGCTATCTCGACGCTGTTCGGTAAGTTGGGATATATGATTTTTAATGAAAAAAAATATTTCGTTATAAATTACATAATAGATATCAATACATATTATAATAATCATACAGCTTTAAATGATTTACATCTATTTACCCGCTTGCACTTTGATTTTTTATATAATTTCATATGCCCTTTGCTTTAACAAATTCACCCCAAACATTCCAGGTCAACGGTGTCGGTGTACTCCGGCAACTCTAACTCGAGTTCAGATCGGGATATATTAGATCTCTCGATGCCGGACAAGAACTCGATGACCGAGGTGTGCTACGTGTGCGGCGACGAGTACAAACGCGGCACCCTCTGTAATCTTAACACCAAGGAACCTAAGGATAAAATGGTAAATGTATTTACATGTAACCTTAATTGCTTTAGTACATTGTTCTACCCTATTCTCTTCTGTTGTGCGTTCAAATTTAAATTCACTTTCTTTTTTTACACTAGACAATTTACAAAATATTTTCTTAAGATATATATAGAAATAAATTGAAGCGCAAATAGCCTAATGGTTACGGACAACAGATCTGACGGTCGTAGCTTCAAATCCCGCCATTAGGCTATTGTCGGCTAGCGTAATAAAGGCTTTTTCAAGCTTTCCGGGAATGGTTGCAAGAAATATTAGTAAATTAGCATAAATTTTACTGATATTAATAAATATATATTAGGAAGTAGTGTAAGGTATTGTATCTCGACTACAATTACTGCTCGGTCACGATCGCCCGTACTGTTCATTTAGTTAAACAATGTTCCTATCGTCTGCCTACAAGTGTGACAAAAATATTACGTTATTTATTGAAGTTATTAATTAGTACCTATGTAGTATTGGTAATAGTCATTAGTATGTATTTCTGGAAGAGTTCAAGAATCAATCGAGTTAGTAATAATAGGGCCGCAACTTTTTCTGGCCCGGTTAGAGTGTGACTGTCAGAGAATATGTACAGATGTAGTGAGAAATTATTTTCCTTCGGGCAAACTCGGATCTTTATCGGAACACGATGACACCCGAACTGTCAATGAATGATCGTATTTAATGACATTTTAATATCCATCAATATGAAACTTTGTTGTTTAGTGTCAAATGTCGGAATGAATAATGTCATTCTCTAAGATGGGTACTGAAGCTATTTGAGAAAGCCCGATAAATACGAACTTTTCCGTAACATTACGAAAGAAAATCTTTTCTCACTATATGCGAAAATCTTATGTAGTCGTATAAAATTAAGAAAATACGCCACGGATCTTGTTTTGTCAGTGAAGGGAAGGCCATATATCATAATTCAGTCTGACTTCTGACTCGGTCATAAACAAATGGAAACCTACACTTAGATGGAATAGATGCGATCATTTGAATGACACAGCTCTAATAATTGTAAGATAGAGCGGGTTATAAATGTCTCACCCCGCAACTCTGACCCTCGCTCGATGAACTCGCGGCTGTAATCTCACGTCCGTTGTACGGCATGTAGCAGAGGTCGCGCCTTTGACGCAATTGTCGATGATGTTACATGACAATGAGAAATAAAGACAATTCAATTAAAATATTATTTTTTTTCCTCGATACTCGAGTTGGAGATAAAAATAATAATTGAAATTATGGATTTTCATGTAAATAGCCGTGAACCGCCTTTTGTGCAATGTGCAAAGAAACATTAGTTTGAAGGAATGAGTATCATTTTAAACGCCGGCAACGCATCTGCGTTTTCTTTGGTGTTGGAGATGGATGTTGAACTCTTTTAATCGATGGTCTTGCTGCTCCATTTGTTCCTCATTTATATTAGAAAAAAAATCATCATCAGCTCACTACACGGCTCCACTCCCCCTTCTGTTAGGGGTGAGTGGGTCATCGTCAACCACGCTGGCGCAGTGCGTGTTGGTTGACTTCACACATATCTTTGAATTACTTCGCCGACATGTGCACACATCACGATGGTTTCCTTCACCGTAAGAACTTCGGATAATGTACATATGAAATTCGAAAATCGAAATACACATTGGAACATGGCGGGGATCGGACCTGCACAATGTCGAGTACCGTCCAGTAAAGCGTTCAACAACTGCGCCACCTACGTTCTCACTTAGAAAAAAATACTTTATATAGGTTTTAAATAATACAATGAGCGGGTGTTTCAGTTGCAGAAAAATATTTACAATAGTCGTCTGTATGACTTAACTTTATCAATGAGAGTAAAGTTCAATACTTGTTTGTATATATTCCCATAATACTCTGTTTAGTGGAATTATATATCGGTTCTGATAACCTTTGTTCCCTAACACGTTCCCTGCTACTGCCATGTTTCGACTCGCTATCAAGTCGGTAGCATTCAAAGTGTTAAGCTACGTAGATATGTAACAACGCGACAATCCACACCATCCGCATTGCTGGCATACTTCAACGGTGTAGTTATCCTGCAACTTCCTGTCGCTCAAAGCTAAATTGACAAATTGTCTATTTTCGATGGTATTACCAAATCAGTACGACTTATGGTCCTTCGAGTCCGAGTCGCCGCGCACTGTTGACCTTTAAAAGTCAAAATGATGGAAACTGGCCCATACTTCATCATCATCATCATCATCATCAGCAGCCTTTGTCTGCCCACTGCTGGACATAGGACTTTCCCAATGCCATACTTGTCATTTATAAAAAAAACAACTCTCCAGAAGTTCCAGTCTTTTAATTATATTGTTTCATCATCATCAGCTCATTATACGTCCCCACAACATCATCATCATCAACAGCCATTGTCTGCCCACTGTTGGACATAGGCCTTTTCCAATGCCCATTGCCTAATTATTTTCTTTACTGTTTGGACTGTTGATGTAACCTGTTCACCTCAAGATGAAACATCACTAATAATTTCACCAACAATAGTAATTTAAGTGATGACGCAGAAAGATGACATGACGATACGCTTTATATATGATTATGATTAACTATGTTTCTTCATGAGAAAACAAATTTTTGTTTATGGCACATTTTTTTTTATTTCATTATAGATATTGAAGATATGTTCCTATATTTTTTTAGCAAATGTAAAAATCTTTAATTTGTCATTCCTCTACCTCTACCTATGCCTCTACCGACTCGCGGACTGTACTCTTTTTTGCTCTATTTATATTTATAAATTTAGTTTTAAATTAAGCCGTTTTTATTATTAATTTAGTGAAATGTCTCACGAAAGTTTTAATGGTTTAATTCAGTTTTGAGTTCTGTTTGTCGTATTTAAGTTCTGTTTTCACTTAGCGGATAGCTCTACGACTGTCTTCGTAGTCGCGCTTGTGAAAAAAACATGCGACGTAAATAGTAATAAAAATATACAATTATCATTGGTCGGCTGCGGCGATACAGTGAGGGCAATAAATTGAATATCTCTAAGGGTAAGAGGCTATCGGTCGCGGGTTGGGAAGCTATCTCCGTGGAAAACATGGCGACCTTGCGACCGCCCCTATCTACTGTGACTAACGGAACGTAGGCCTACGTCACGCCATCTGCGTCGTCTTCAATCGTCAATTGATACTTGTGTTGTATAGAAATATTGAACCTAGAATTTTTATACAAAACTAGTAAATAAGAGTTGCAGATTTTCTTGTGAAAATATGTAACATGATGATGAAGAAATGAATGACTGTTGTCTCGTTCCTTTGTCATTCTATTATTTTTTAAAAGGAGACACAATATTACTAACTTCTGCTTACTACATAAAATGATTTGTAGAGGATATTTAAAAATAACATAAGCTTGCGTGTGGTTTAATTCTTATATTACACAGAATTTTATTTCAGAAAACTATCTTAGAAAATCTTGTTTGAGTTTTTTTTTACTTTGTACATTTAAATATCTTTCTATTATCGTACAAATAAATATTATCGTGTTGTAATTGCAGAACAAACTGCCGTATTTCCCAATCTTCGGCGAGCAGCACCCGCGGCCGCCGCGCTCGCGGCCCAAGGATGCGCAGGGCACGGTGCGCGCCTGCGCCGCCTGCCACCACCACCTGCTGCAGCAGTGGAACACCTACCAGGTAATACATAGCCCTTACTACATTACAACATCTTACTCTTCTGACTTGGACTAATATGAACACACAGCACTGTTCCTAGGTTAGTCTAAGGTTCTCTCCCGTTATCCTTATTAAGTGAACACACGAAGTATCTTGTACGGAGCCTAAAAATGTCCCGCGACCTTGGTTTCCGCTCGTACGTATATACAAGGAGGTAATTGAGGAAGTAGTCACCGCAAATCGTTAAAATACCGAAGTGATGTAATAACTTGCTATTTTGAATGTTGCCTATATTTAATGGGCTGCGGAGTGGATGTACAGACAAAGGAGTCCCTTTCCTGTGATCCCTCTCCTGGCAACGCCTATTAGTTTAATTGCACAACATATATTCTGAATAGTATACGATAAATGGTTTACTTATGTTCCTTTTGAAAAGTCATATATTACTTTAGTTTGAAATGTTAATAGCCTAACGGTTAAGGGAACGGATATCTGATCAAGTGGTCGAGAATTCGAGTCCAAACTATTGGATGTCGTAATATCACATTCTAGCATAAGCCTAAAACATAGTTGAAGTGGTAAGAGAAATATTAGTGAATTATTAAATATCTGATAATATTTTATCTGTAAAATAAAAAAAACTAAAATATTAGAACTATATCGTATGAGACTTTCGAATAAGGAATATAAACATGTTTTCGTGGTGTTAACATTAGATGTGTGTTATGATTGCGCAGTGCGAAAGCTAGACGTGTTAGCGGGCCTCGTATAATTTGACATGATAATATTTACTCAACGATATGTAATTGACGAGGATTTTTTTTTAGAAAACTTAAGTATGTTATAAAAATGTTTACAATTTTTTGTAATAGAGAGCACATAGAACGGTTTCATTCACGTGAATTTCTCGTAGCTTGATGATAATGCCTGAAACCCGACGTGATACCTTTCATTCTAGTTTGTAATATTTCTTAGGCTTTAAATTACAATAAAAATGATCAGCTATGTCGGTTTATCAACCTCGTTTAAATAGAGTATTCCCCAAGAATCAATCCCTCGCCGTTTTTCCATAATTTTAATTACATTTTTTTGTAACGTGGGTAAAGCCTTACGTATCTGGTGGTGGTGGTGTAAGACGTAACCACCCTTGTGGGGCCAACGGTGGTTACGTCTTACTAACGTGTCACACGGTGGCTAACTGCAAAGTGAGAAGGGGTATTGTAAACTCATAACTCATCTTTTGGCAGATTGACAGATGTTAAGTAATTTTAAATGCCATACTAAAGTGGGTCGTCTTCCCTCCGGACGACTGAGGACAGTGCGGACAGAAAGACCACAATACTGTGGAAGTTATTGAGGAAAGTTTATGTCCAGCAGTGGGCAGACAAAGGTATATCAATATAATATAGGGTTATTACAAGAGATTTCGGCTTGGATAAGATTGTGAAACTTATCTATCCGTCGTATTTATTAATGTAAATTGTTTAGTTCAAAATTGCAACATGCATATAAATGTAATAGTGCTAATTCGATGTTTCCTTTACATCTGTATTTTAGCCGTGCTGTGATAATTTGTTTGGCAAATTTTTCGCGTGTTGGAGTAGGTCAGGTTAGCAACACACGTAAACGAACCGGTTACTAAGCGGATGTTATAGTAAGGGACTAAAAGATTTTGGGGGAGTTAGTACAACATTTGGGGGAACCTTATATCCTACCAAATACAGTAGAACTTGGTAGAGCACCGTGTTCTACATATGGAAGCTATTAATATAGGGCCTTGCGTTTAGGTAAAGTGACTTTTTTCGTAACTTCATGATTCCTATTATCTTATCGCCGTCAGCTCACTATACGTCCTCACTGAGGGGCTCGGAGCCAACCCTATTATGACTGGTGATTAGCCATCACGCTGGCCCAGTGCGGTTCACGTCACTCGTGTCTTTGAATTGCTTCGCAGATATGTGCAGTTTGCATCAATGCTTTCCTTCGCCGTAGAAGCGTCAGAGAGCGGCTGAGTATTTTCTTATGTTATGTGCAAATTATTATATAATTATTATGTAAACGTTTTATCACATAATTAAGTCACGGTGTCTCCGTATATAGTGGAAGGCATTAGGACAGACTATGTCCACAGTGTGCAGACAAGGGCTGACGATGATGTCTCAGACTGACGCGCCTCCGTATTTTATCATGTTATTTGTCTCACTTAGTATTCTGATTCTGAGGAAACGGAATTAAACGTCTCAACCATTATTTAGATAACAATAAAAAGTAGTTGTATTTTATAATTACCAACTTTCTAAAATTATTATCTAATTGTTTTTGTTTACAAAGAAAGTATTACGCATAAATTCTTTTTTCTGGCTTAATTATTAAATGACTATAATAATAACTTCCTGCCACACTGCCTCGGTGTGGAATGGTCTGTCCTCGGTGGTATTTCCAAACCAATACGACTTAGAGTCCTTCAAGCGAGCGTACATTTTGCTCTAAGGCCGGCAACGCATCTGTGGTTCCTCTAGTATTGCAAGCGTCCAGCGGCGTCGATGATCGCTCTTGTGATCCCGCCGCTCGTTTGCCTGTTTCTCGTATAAAAAAAACAAACTTTGCTATATAAACTTTTTAATAGACTGCTTATTTTTTTGGTCTTGAAATAAAGTCGAAATTTAATACCAAACCGTCTATTATTATTTAATTAGAGGACGGAGTCTCACTCGACAGATTTTAGGTTATAATTGAGCTCAGCTTAATTAATAGTTAAAATTAAATAAATTCTGTTTTATAATAAGCTAGTTTTCATTAATAACGCAGCGATTACTGTATTACGCAATAAGTAAACAAAGATATGATTTAACAGTTTGATTTGGCAAATGTTTAATGAAATGGGTCAATATTTATGATAACACAACATTGTCCCACAACTCCTCCGTGTGATAACTTGGCATTGCCACGGCGATGTTGAGAGACAGCGACTCTTGTTTTATTTTTATAATTGCCTCGCTTAATACTATCGCCGGGTCACTCCGGGTGTAAGGGCGGGATCAATTGCGTACAGATAACGCCGCATACTCTGATCCCAGAGTTAATAAAATGACCATACAAACGAATAACGACTCTGTACACTTTGTAAACGTACACTTTTCCTATTTAATCTGTATTAATCATTTATTTAGCTACTATAGAATTTGTAATTATATTTATAATCTGTTATTAACGGTTGAACATTTTGTTGGCTGTACGTGCGTTGCTTTTGCCTTTTGTGTTTAAAAAATCGTGCGTCAAAGCGTGATGTGATTTTATACCGCGTAAATATTTGTGCAGAGTGAAACTTAATTCGCTTTAGTTTCGTTTGTGTTTGTTAGTGTGTAATGTAAATTAGAAAAGGTCGTATAAGAAAAATTGGAATGTGTTTTAATACTGTGATTTGTGACATTTGTTGAAAGTGAATTTTATTTAGCGACCAGTTGCGAACCTGTGTGTCCATAAATACTTCTGTAAGTGAAACTAGTTATACGAAAATATGTAATTAACACATAAGAGTGTTGACATTAGATTCAGAATTTTACAAATTCATACAATCGTATGTTTTTTTTATAATTCTAATCAATGCTTGCATATATATATTTTCGTATTTTTATCATAAGTTTAGTAATTCCTTGCATATCCTTGATGTTCGCGACATTTTTGGTACGAATAGTGTTCATGTTGACAACGAAGTCGGCATCGGTGTTTCAAACGGGACGGCCGCGTGACCGATATTCCGCGATATTAGAGAAATTAAAAAATAACATAAATAATCTGTTATCAGTACTTGCCTGTAGGTGTAGTGTGCCTTTGATGGTATTTAAAAAGTGTGTGTCAAGTGCGAGATTAGAATTCGTAGCTGGTTAAAAATGGGAGTAGAAGTCAGTGGATCGCTCGCGCCGGCCGCGTGACCGATAATCCGCGATAGGCGGTATCGGCCGTCGTTACAACGTTCAGCATTAGCTATGTTCGTTCGACTGTTGGTGCAATGTGGTACAAAGGGAGCTATATGGTGCCGGTGCTGAGCAAGGTATAGTCGGTGGTGTGCCGCGGGTGATATCAGTGCGGGTCATGTGATAATCGTGCTGTTGTTCCAGCAGAGGGACGCCGTCTCAACGACGTCACAGCCTCCCGCGAAGCACGCCGATACAAACGACAATGGAAAGGTGATGAAGCATTGTGTTGTGTTGTTTTTCATCACCGTTGTGTTGACATGGTTCGGTCATTGATAGAAGAAATATGACGATGGAACATTGTTATGTAGTGATGTTATTTTTGTATTATGTTATAATGGTGATGTCTGGTTTTCGATGGTGGTATATTGAGCTTAGTATTTGTCCTTGACAATGGAAAGTAGAATGTTCTCATTCCACTGATTTTATGTAGTGGTGTAATTTTATTGGGGATGTGTTATTCATTACTACAATATATTATTGGGCTTTATAAGTGATGGCGGTACACAATTTGGTATAGTTTACAATAGTGGTGATTAGTGTTGGTTAGAATGGTTAAATTAAATGTGTAAGTTATGAAACGTGTTGTGGCTGATTTTTTAAATATTGATATGACACAGTTCCAACTCGAGATGCGTAGTTTCTGTAGTGTATGTAATTGTTGAAGGATTAATAAATAGATGTTATCACCTTGTGTATCGTGTTTAATAATTGCGTTAAATGAAAACTTCAATAAACATCTGTACAAAGTGGTTACAATCTATCTGTATGCCATAAGCACTTACTGTTTGATGTATAATTAGGAGCTAGTCTCGTATTCGAATTGTTTTGTAAGTCAAAGACCAAATATTTACCTTTTACTTTATTATGTGTATTTTAATCTTTTGATGTCTGTGTAACATGTTGTTGCGTATTTTACTATGCTTCATTTTATATTTTGAATGTCAAAAAAATGGAATAAAAAGACGTTGACTAAGAAAATTCATGTCACGAAAATGAGTGACAGAGTAGGTTGAGGGCAAGACAGAAGATCTTTGTGGGAGGCCTACGTTCAGCAGTGGGCGACATGTGGCTGATATGATGATGATGATGATGATGATGATGATGATGAAGACAGACGAACGTAGATAAATGTACAACCGAGAGTGGTTTGTCTGGACCGCGCCAAATAAGTTCGTGGTCTCTGTCTACCCCTCTGGATTCCGGACGCGTTGTTAATTAATACGTATATAGACATTAACTCATAGTTATCGCGATAATCTACGAGATATGGTCAAATATAAGTTTTTAATTTCACTTGTATTGGTCGGTGAATAATCTAGTTGCTTTCTTTGTTTCTTTAAATGTCATTAATGACAGGGATGTTTACAATTTTGTTTTTGTCTCAGCAGTTAAACTGACGGTAAGATGTTATCAACTTGCCGTTTTCCCTATAGAGGGTCGGCACAGTATGTACTCTTCCATACTTCTCTGTCAGCCGTCATATTTGAACTCATACTAACGCATAACTTTCACACAATCCATTCACAACCGTCTTCGGTCGTCCTCTACCTTCATAGCCATGCACATTCAATCATCACCTGAAATGTACGATTATTATATTAAAAAAAATGCTATTTATAGGCAATGATTGTTATTTAAGGTGATTTTATCATTTCAACGAAGCCTGCATTCTTTCAAAAAATTATTGATTGAATATATCAGATGTTAATTATGAAACGCGTCAATCAATGATAAATTTCATAAAATTATCGCTGACCGGTTTTATCTCTTTAATTTTTTAAATCTATATATGTGATAAGGGCTAATCGTTATGTTATCGGTGAGGTGCGCTGATACGGGTATTACTTCTATCAGAATGTTATCTTTTCGGACTTGTGACCTGTTAACACGCCCCAAGTTCAAATCCTTAATTCACATAATCTATATGATATACAAGTTTATGATTGTAAAATACGAGCTTAAACGTTGTTCATGAAATATATAAATATACTAACTAGAGGAGTCGACTTAGGCTCCTTCAAGAAGCGAGCGTACCTCTCTCTTAAAGGCCCGCAACGGATCTATTGTTCCTCCAGTATTGCAAGTGTCTGTGGGCGTCGGTGATCACTTTTGAGATCCCGCCACTCGCTTGACCCTTCTTATATAAAAAAAAAGAGTTGCGCAGCGATCCGAAGTGTATCTTGGTCTCCAATATTAAATTTAAATATACAGTAGAATAAAAAATAATCATATAATAATAATAAATAAAGTAGAAAAAAAAACAATTTAAAAAAAACACCGTCTATCCTTCAATTAATAACTTATTTGTATCAACAATTTAAACAATGAAAGAGTCCCATAGACCATAAATTATATCAGCTGTCAGTGACATGTGTCTATTATCTCTATTGAATTCAACTATATCTTGGAATTAATACAGTGTTAAATCTGACATTATTTCAGTGGTACCTCGGTTCATATACTTTATTAATTTCACATGTTAAATTAAAATAAAAAAGTGTAATTGTAAGTACATTCCTACCATTTGTGTCCAGTAAGCATGAACAGTGAATCATGATTCATTCTTGTTATCGATGATAAGAATGATTTTAGTGATTGAAGAATGAGACCGAGCGGAAATAACTCTCATTCATATTAGTTCTTGTCTTGTTTGATTCTATTTAAATTGTTCACTCATATATTACTTACCAAATTTATTAATTCGCTTGAATTTTTAAAGGCTTATCATCAGCCATTTACCCACTGCTGGGTACAGGCCTATTGGGAAACGCATTATCCAGCAGTGGGTATCCAGACTTGCCTTCCACAGTATGCGGTCATCATTCCGCATCCATAATATCTCAAAAAAACAGAGTTGAAGTTTGAACCGCCAATAGCCTAATGGATATGGGTACGGACTAACTACTAGCGGTCGTGGGTTCAAATACCACCATTCGATTATTGTCGTGAATTATATCCTAACACAAGCTTTTTGAAGCGTACCAGGAATGGTTCTTAGAAATATTAGTAAATTAACAAAAATCTACTAATGTTTAAAAAAAAAGAGGATACTTTTACCTACGGAGGTTTGTCATATTATGTACTACTTTTACATAAATCTGTGTCGTCATAACTGAACTTAAACACTTCTAACCCATGTCCTCTTTACACACAATCCATTTACATAATAAAACTTTATACGTAACGCCTAAATATTTACAAAATGTACTCGTTACTTCGTACGGACAAAGGTTAAGTTTCGATAACGTCGACCAGCCTTGATTGTTTTCTCGGCGTCGTATAGCTTAGATAATACCAGACACCGCCGGTTTCAGTCGAATTATTAATTATCATATTACAAGGTCACTTTCTGCAATGCGAGTTTAATTTATGAAAAGTTAGTTTAGTTAAGTTCAACAGTTCTTAGTTATTACAATATCGAATACAGTAAAACTTATCATTCATACGTTTTAAAACAAAGATTTTTCTTTTAAAAATCCTAGTGAAAATATCTAATTTGAAATGTTGGAATGTGTTGTTGTTGAACCGTTTTTCCCGCTTGGTCATTGTGGGCGGCGCGGGAGCATTGCAGCACTGCAAACTTCTATACCTCTTTGGGGGAAGGAGCTCAGGCGTCAACAATCTGCCGACTCCTCCACCCCGTCCGTCTTCGATGCGTTATGATCTATCGCTAAATAAAACTTATTCAAATTAAACTTTAAGTATATGCTGATAAAAAGAAATACATTCCAATCGTTTTTTACGTTATCATTTACGGTAATGTAATTAATTGTATCAAGTAAGATTAGTAGTTCTTATAAGGAAATTTGGAAGAATTACTTTATACTTGTCTCTTTATAGGAGTCCCCTACTATTGTATTTTACTGGTATATACTAATTTAATAGAGAGAAGATCGTCGGTGGCGCAGTTAGGCGCTTGATCGGACCGGCCCGTACTCGACATTGTCCAAATTCGATCCCCGCCATGTACCAATGTGTCTTTCGATTTCTGAATATCATATGTACATTATCTAAGGATCTTACAGTGAAGGAAAACATCGTGTTGCCTGCACATATCGGCGAAGAAATTCAAAGATATTTGTGAAATCAACCAACACATGCTGGGCCAGCCTGGTTGACTATGGCCTTGTCACCCCTAGTAATAGGGTAGGCTCTGACCCCTTAGTGTTGACGTATACTGTGCTGATGATGATGATGATACTGATATAACGGCAATATTAAAACGTCTTTACACGTTGATGCGATATTTTGACAATTATGTAAGAAAAAAAATCTCATACATTACTACGGTGTGTGTCCCTCGGGCCAACAATGCGCCTTATACTTTCCACGTATTACCTTAACTGTTGTTGTTTATTAGCATTAAAAGCTAGTCGACGTTGACCCAGCGACCGCTGAGCGATAGCCGCAGATAACCCTTCCGTGGGGCCGTCTGCTCGCTGCCAGCAAACTTGCACTGTTCTAGATTATTTCATACTTGACGTGCTGATAACCTTTGGACTCTCCGGTGCGTTCTTTCACTCGACTAAGGATGCATTTATACAGTACATTTCTATTGTTATAACAAATTTGCAATGAAATAGTTTAATATTAAAGATCAACAGCAGAATAAAACACGTTAACAATGCCTTATGTTTTGGATTGGAACACACATCCAAATGTTTGTTACCACGTATTCAAAGAACAGTTAAATGCTCGCTCGCAATCGCTGGAATTGGGCATAGTTGAAGAACATACTCTTGAAAAACATCATCATCATCACCCTAAGGCAGTCCACTGCTAAACATAAGCCTTCCCATCGATTACACTGGTTACCGGTCTTGTACCGCATCCAGTGCACTTCCACAAACTTGACCAATGACATATAGGCTACTAATTAAGTTTTTTTTTTATTTAATCCCGCACGCGGAGTCGCGGGCGATAGGTAATTACGTCATAAAAGTATTAATCAGCATTACTTGCATTTTGAGTCATTGAAAAGTTTACTCAAATGTCTACATAGATAAAGGTATATAAAATGAATTCGCTTATCATATCAGCCGTAGTTGTTTGGACCGACCCACATTTTTATTCCGAGATTAAAAATTCTACAAAGGTAGGGGAAGACCGAAGGTGTGGATGGAATGTGTGAATGATTGCTTAAGGAAGGAGTAAATCCAGATATGACTGCTGATTGGCTGATAGAATTGTATAGAGTGTATTGTGTTGACACTATGCATGGAGGGGAGGACAAGTGAATCGAAATTAAAAAAAAGGAAATGAAATTTCGGAATAAAAACCATTTCCATAATGGAAATTACATATTTTTTTTTAGTTATTAATTATATTTTAAGAAGCTTTTGTCCGCGACATCGTCTGTAATTAATGAAAATGTAATTCTACGCCTAATACAAAGAAATTATCATCTAAACACCTGCAGTAATGTGATTTTATCAAATTATTGTATTTTCACTGCGAGCTTACCAACGTTATCTGTCTTGTAAGCCAATGATAAGCCATTTAATTTAATCTTAACTAAAAATCCGGTGTTTATCGCAGCGCTGTCTTCAAATTTAGAAATAATATAACGTTATCACAATGTTATCGTTATTTATATCAATAGTTTTACCGAATATATCATGTAGACGGTTGTATAGTGCGATAGCTCGATCCGGCGGCTTATCATCAATAACTTCGACTTAAGACGATTGTATCACTAAACATTTTAATATCTACGTATCAATAGTTCGTATTACAAATTTGAAGCGAACAAACTACAATGGTAGATTTGGTGTGTAATTTATAAATATTTTTTAGTATTAGGTAATGTCAAATAATTTCCCAACATTGAAATATTAAAACTAAACGAAATTTTTAATTTTATTTGTGATATTATGATAATTACCATGAATGGCAATCCTCCACCCGGCATACATTTTGTCATAATAAAATAAGCAACTCCAAAGTAATAATTGTTTTAATTTAGTTTATCGATTGGAGAATGTGAGAAACAATAATGTGAAGGAGCCGTGTGTATGTGCAGACGCGCGGCGTGTCTGCGCACGAGCGCGTGTACACGTTGCGCACGCGGCCGCCGTCGCTGCTGCCGCCGTCGCCGCTCAGCCTGGCGTCGTCGGGCGCCAAGTCGCTGGCGGCGGCGGCGCGCTCGCCCTCGCTGGAGCGCCCGCCCAGCCAGGCCACGGCTAGCTTCGTGTGCTACGTGTGCGGCGTGCCCGCGCCGTCCAGCCAGCTGCGCCTCGTCTACTGCTGCCCCAACCCCGAGCGCGAGCCCTACTACCCCTTCATTACCGGCCTCAAGCCGCACTCTGACGCCAGCCCCATCAGTCCACAAGGTGACAACACACCTCCTTTACTCACCACTCTAATCGAATTCAATGAAAATAAGAAATTGCAATTACAAGTCGGTGATTAAAGCCTCATTAAGATTTAATTTCCATTGAATTCGACTAAGTAATGACTCGTCTTCCATACCCTAAAGCATATAGTATATGATTATATTGTTGTTATGCGCAGGCATGGTTCAGATATGCGCGTCGTGCTACAAGAGCATTCCGCACAAGTACCCCGCGTACGGCGAGAACGGCGAGCCCAACGCCGCGCACAACAACACACATGCCAACAATATTAGGTGACTAATAAACTGACGCACACACGCTCACATAGAAATCTGTTTTATGTAGGAAATGAATATCATCTCAAGCTCACCATTCGTCGCCACTCAGAGGCGGACAGCCCACCCCATTTTTAGGGATGACTAGGCCGTAATCATTCACACTGGCCCAGTGCATGTTGACTTCACACAAATCTTTGAATTTCTTCTCAGATATGTGCAGGTTGCACAAAGATGTTTTCTTTTAAAGTAAGAGCGTCACATAATGTACATATGCAATTCGAAAATCGAAAAAACATTGGTACACGGCGGGGATGAATGAACAAGGGTGATTTTTCTGTGAATATTAAATTCTGTTTGAAGTAGTGTAATAACATGAAGATTGTCGCAGGTTTAAGCCATACGACATGAAGAGCTCTAGTTCCAGTCAATCGAATAAGCGGCCGTCTAACGCACTGTCGAGTAGTCCACAGAGCCAAATAGTCCCCGGCGAGAATGGCATGGGGCTGTACAGGTGATTTCTAACAACTGCACTATGTCATATCCTTTATAAGTATCTTTCGCGCTTTCTCAAATAGATTCAATCATTTAAATAACAAATTTTCTGTTGCGTCTTTATAATTACAAAAATATTTGTATTGCATGCCTTCATACATCATCCATATCTTTCATTTTTAATATAAATCCGACTCGAAGGACCTAAAAGTCTCTACTGCAAGCATCTAAAACTTACATATGTATGAGTACACAGTAAAAATATACTTAGTAATGATAATATTTGTGTTCCAGGTGCTACGTGTGCGCGGGACTGTTCCCCCAGCAGTCGATGGAGTGGCTGTCGACGACGGCGGAGTACATGAACTCGCACGCGATGCACTTCCCCTGCCTGGTGTCGGCGGGCGCGGGCGCGGGCAGCGCGCGCGGCGGCCGCGTGCTGGCCTGCTCGCGCTGCGTGCGCCACCTGGCGCGCCAGTGGGAGCTCATGGACGCGGAGCGAGTGCCGCTGGAGCATAGAAGGTAGTGGCACTATCGATCGAGTCTGTCACTGACCAATTATATTTTGGCTACAGTAACTTCATCTGATGTTTTTAAGTCGTAACGATGCAAAAGTTATCACTCCTAAGCCGTCTATTCAGCGTGTATCTAGGTCTGAATGTCGCACTATGGTCTACTGACCTGACCCGACAGTAGAGGGGGTATATTAGCAGATGTTGACAAGCATCAAGATAAATAGTAGGTTAAGGGTTTAAAGATCCACACAATTATTAGAATTATTTTTTATTTTTGAAAGTGATTTTGATTATCACTTCTCTAGTTTTCCTTAGAGTCGCTTAACGGTTATTTAAAGGAGCTCTTAATTCGCAATCTTCGCTAAGTGACTCGTATTGAACAATTAATGATTGATTGCGTCAGTTAATTATGATAATTTTCAGATACAATATCCCGTCGCCGCTGCCGTCGAACTCATCGATGAACGGCGACCGAGTGATACCCACCCCACCTTCCACCACGTCTGATAGAACTGTTGCCAGTAATAGTGGTGAGTTCCTTGTATATCAATACTTTATATGAATAGAATTAATATTCATTAAATAAATGCAACTTTTTGATACAGAGTTAGTAGTTAAAAAATCTTATTATTATTATCTTGACAGTTATTGGATTATCTGTCAAAATATTGGATGACGTTGGGGGGCGCTTGTGGACAGAACTTTAAGTTGATTTTTGCCTTCCTTGGGAGATAAGTTTGATAGATTTAATTTGTTTATACCAATATATAAAGCTTCAACTTTACAATTTTGTGATGTATGAAGTAGGTCATTACGGCACGGATTTGAATGATGATAGGACAGGTTTTAGGCTCTATCAAGCTATTAAACTTAGGGTGTGCTTGATATGGAAAAAACTTACTCGAGTTCATGTGAAGTTGTACTAAATAGCTAGTTGATAAATATATATGTTTTGTTGTCAGTTTGTACTTCAATATACTGCTTCCTGTGCGGGCTGCATTCGGACTTCACGCTGGCCCGCATCCTATACGGGCAGCCGCAGGGCAACGCCCCCTACTTCCCTTGTTTACTCACGCACCAGGTAATTTTACCTTTTAGAAAGGTGAACTAAAGGATAACTCCTTCTAAAAGATTTGCTGAATTATTGCTTAAATATGACAAAATGATATGTTTTCCAGAGTCACCCCAACGCCGAGCAGCTCAGAGAGAAGGGCTCGGCTCTAGTCTGCACCTTTTGTTACCATTCCCTGCTCAGCCAGTGGAGGAGGTACGTACAATACTCATGTCACGTGTCATTGAAAAAAATAAAATATATTCTTTATACTACAAAGAGATTGTATTTAAACAAAGACAATAGTTTAATGTCGCATTCAGAGTCGTTTAATGATTACTGAAATATACTTCTAAATGATTAAATCTGCACTCGGGAATGCTTTAGTGTAAAACAATAATAGTATCCGATAATTTCCAGAAATTCCAGCATCGGTACTGTAAAAAAGTAATTGAGAATAGCGCCATCTATCGGTGTGTTGTATCAACGTTTGCACTGTGTTGCAGGTACGAAGCGCTGGGCGGGTACCCCCCCGAGCGGCGCGTGTACAACACGCACGACTACCACTGCCACCTGTGCGGCATCAAGACTTACAGGAAACGGGTCAGGGCGCTGCCTATTAAAGTAAGTATAAGTAAATATATTAATAATGATTGTTGGTAAATCGCGAAATAATAAATATTTGTATTGTAAATGTTGTTATTGTTTTCTTGCAGGAATTTCCATTTTTAGTTCAAAGGCGGACGGAAAATTCGTTATTATTAGAAAATGGCGACTACGCGGTAGTTTGCTTAGATTGTTATGAAAGTTTAAGGTATGTCCACCTCATAATATAAACAACTTTGAAGATGTGACCATTGTCTAAATGTATGTACATGTTAGGACGCAGGCGCAGGACTACGAGAGGCGCGGCGTGCCGGTGGAGAAGCGAGAGTACAACTGGCTGCAGCAGCCGCCGCCGCCGGAGGACAGCGCCGACGTCACCATCGCGCGCCTGCCCTCCGGCGACAGATCCGACAAGCTGGTGCGACACTGACACTTCGCCGTCATCCTACACCGTCGTTTCACCGACTGGCTACTCCGTCACACTTCACCGTCATACCATACAATTATTATACCGTCTCTCCACACCGTCATTATTCCGACGTGCTGTGCCGGCACACTATACCGACACATTATACCATTACTACGTCATTTTACCGACAGGCTACGCATTCACACATCGTTTAAAGTACTGGACGTTATATGGCGAAATATTTATAAAATATAACCATTGAACATATAAACTTATATGTATATA
>JAODUI010000019.1:2897282-2922131 GCA_027563995.1 Papilio gigon | reverse complement strand
TGACACCGAGTTGCACGTGAGTTAAGCCGTTTTATAAGTTATATAGTGAAATGTCTCACGAAAGTTTTAATAGTTTACTTGCAACCGATATTGAAGACTGTATTCATACCATTTTCAACTTTATCAATGTGCATTAAAGGTCAATGTTTATTACTCGACTGATTTTTATTGTAATCAAGTAACTGAATAAGGGTTGATTACATTTCATATTCCTATGTCTAAAAGTGGGCGGACAAGAGCTGATGATGATGATGATGCCACGCGAAAATATACAAAAGTAAACAAGACCAGGGTTAATAAGATCTAGAATATTAGTATTCATTACGAACACGTCAGATTTTGCAGAACTATTTCTTCGCCTTAACTTAACCTTAATATATAGATTAGAATTTATAGATATTAGAGAAATATCGTAAGTTCGATTTTTTTTAAATCAAGAAATATTGTTGGTTGTTCGCACCCCAGGTCCCCTACCAGAAAATATATTAGGGGGAACGAGAGGAACAGCGTAGGCCCAAAAAAAATGTAATAATGATCAGTTCTAAAATGGTAATAAGTAATACCAAAAATGTTGTATCTGCTTGTCCAGCTCCTTCATCACCACCGCTGGGTGTTCAGATAGAGCAAACAGACGGTCCCGGTGAACTGAGAGCAAGATGGCTTCCACCACCTGCGGACAAACACAACGGTCTCATCATCGGCTACAGATTGAGAGCGTTGCCGCAACTTAACGGAGTCAAAGGTTCGATAACGCAACTGCTAGTGCAAGAATAGATTCAGTACGACTATTGTATAGCAAAGGGTAACGAAGGCAAACACAACTTCCACCTTAGATACATGTACTTTTTTTTGTTTATTTGTATCTATTGACTCGCTGTCTATACTCTATCTTGCTCTGCTAATGACGTACATTCAGTTCTCAGCACCTGGATGTACTCATATGCATATTTACCTTTTTTGTATGTGACTATGGAGGCTGCGATGTCACAGGTCTTTCTGGATCTTAATAAGTCCTTCTATGATCGCAACGTCTCTTACAGATCACCATATTGATATTACATTCTATTATTTTATATCAACTACTTTGACAATAAAAAAATATAATTTTCTGTGACCAGAAAATCAAGATGCCAGCGATAAAATCATCAAAACTTCATCACTTTATTCCAAACAAGAAACTATTATTACAGGCCTGCTTAAAGGTGTCAGGTAAACATTTTTGTTGATTTCGGTTTTTTTTTTTAATTTCTTAACAATGTTATAATTTGTCAATGTTTTGTGTCAGATACGCAGTCTCCATCGCAGCATTTAACGGCGCCGGCCCTGGACCATTCTCCATACCAATGTTTCAAGATACAAGAGAAGGAGGTAGTAGAATTTAAAGTCTTGCTAATAATTTTATTATATAATTGCTTGTTAAACACCTGTACTTTGTTACTATATAGCGCCGGAAGAAGGTCCTTCGTCGGTGGAGTGCGGCGGAGTAACATCGACCGCTCTCAGAGTGAGCTGGCAGCCGATCCCTCCTCACAGGCAGGCTGGAGCTCTCATCGGATACACTGTATTATATGCAGCACAAGGTTAGTTATTGTTTACATTATACATTGATGTTAAATAATATTTGCTCAAGAGACAAAAGACTTGTAGTTTTCTGTGACCGATACGAGTGTCTCCATGCTACTTTTGTTTGAAAGATCTTCTTTGTTCTTAGATCTTAGATAGATCTTCTTGTTTGAAAATCTTTCCTCAGTAATAAACGGCCGTGGGATTATTGTAAAAAAATATCTTAAACCTCATGTTTATTATATTTTTACCAATTATTATATTTTTCCTGGACCATGAATAAGCAATAATGTTGGTTCATCTCACATTAAGTGGTAGGAATGTAAGATGATCCACTTACCGTCTGCTTTTAAAGTGTTCTAGTTAAATCAATTTAATAAACATAATACAGCAATGCAGAGTTAAAGTCCAACTTTGTACTAACTCACAGAACAAGCGCTAGTTAAAGGATTGCTTCGAAATGTTTTCTATAGTTGAAAATATATGTAAACGAACAAAACTTGCCAGCTCGACAATGGCAGAACGCGACGTCTCTAGTGACTGAGTTGCGTCTGCAAGGCTTGCACAAATACACCAACTACACGGTCAAAGTCGCAGGATTCTCAAACTACGGGACCGGACCTTTCTCCTTTCCTATTGTCTGCGCAACACTTCAGGACGGTGAGCACTTTAAAGTTTCCTACGAATTTTGTTGTTTTTTGTTACCTTGCAAGGTGCTTTAAGAGGTTAAGACGAATAAAGTGTTCTTTAATCTTCTTGCTTTGTGTTTTTTTTTGTTAAAAATAATTTAAAGAACAACTGAAAATACAAACGCGTTGTGGCATTAATGTAATAACAGATTTTAGTGAAGTCTTATGTATGTTTAGTCCCTGAAGCGCCAGCTGAGATCAAACTGCTATCTCAATCATCAACAACGCTGCTGGTCAGCTGGAAGAAGCCAAGACAGCCGAATGGTAGATTGCTACACTATACAGTCTATTGCAAACCAACTGCAAGGTAAACTCAATTCCAATATATATAACAACAACAATTTTCTTCTTTCAATCGTTTACAAACTGAGTCCAACAGTCCCTTAACGATCACTAAAAGTGCCAAGTAGCGAAGATTTGTACGAGAAATGTACACGAAGAGACTGATCAAATAGATATTAAATGACTCAGGTAGTAGTCTAACTTTCAAATACATTTGAAAACAAGTAATAAAATATTGTTTCGTATTGTAGCAACGACGGACCACAAGTACTTCGTATAGATGCCGAAGAGACTGTAGACGTACACGAGAAGACACAGACAATGGAACTGAAGACGTTGTACGAAGGTCGACAGTACGATGTATGGGTGACCGCTAGTACCGCAGTCGGTGAGGGACCGGAAACTAAGCATGTTACAAACACACCATCACAAAGAGGTAAGGTGAAACGTACGGAGAATTGAAAAGAATATTCCGGTGCAAACTGTTACCAAATGAGGTATAATTTAGAATGTAATATAATTGTATTTTGAGAGTCAAATGAGGGTTCGCCGAAATTAAAGTCATCGACCTGAACATATGTTAGTGAAATGGGACGTGTGAATGATGAGGACTGGAAGAGTGAGAATGTCAGGAAGGATGACAGGTAGGAATGTAAGCTGAAGTGTGTGCGTGTGACATTGACCAGTTTTTATAATATATTTAGTGTTTAAAGTTGAATAGGATAAAATACTACTTATAAAACGGCTTAACTCATGTGTAACTCGGTGTCAGTACAGACTAGTTTCGAGCCCATCGGGGGCTCATCTTCAGGGTGAGTGGGTACGGTACTATAGCGCGTTCGCGGCCCGTCGCTCACTGACTGCACGTGAGTTAAGCCGTTTTATAAGTGATATCATCGGCATAAGTTTAAAAACTTAATAATATCAACCTGTAAGTAAGTATAGGGCTTGCTTCTACTAAAAGAATTATTGAACTTAACTTACTAATACGAAATATACTATTATACTCTCTATACATTAATTTATTAACCAATATTTATTTAAGTACGTAACCTAGAAATGAAATCAGTTAGCAAACATTATTTTAATCTAAAGCATTATTCAAAATGGCGGTCCATTAACGCGGTAAAATGTTTGAATTCTATTATACTGGGCACGACATTTCGGTTTCACGTTTACTCATTAGTTTTAGTTTGGAACATTGATTATGAATGAACGGACTGGACAAAGACCCGCCCTTCTCACTAAATTCTGTCACTTGAGAGGGGTGAGGTGAAGATGTCATAAACAGAAGTGTACAAATTCATTTTTTTATTTTTATATGAGCGGGGGGGGACGAGCGGCGGCATTACTGAGGTGGTCGTCGACGCCCACGGACGTCCGCTACACGAGAGGAGCAGATGCATTGCCGGTCTTTTAGAAAGTGCTACCGCTTCTTGAAGGATCCTAAATCGTACTGGGATGGAAATATCGCCGAGGACAAACCGTTCTGTGGACCGGTCTGTCGCTCGCTCTTGCGCGGCTGTGCTTTCCAGAAGATTGTATGATAATCTCGAGGAGTGCTAGCTAACTAGGTGGTGCGGATAGAACTGGTCAGTTTGTTGAGTCGTCATAAAAGTGAGTATCAAAATAAAAACTTACAACCGTAAGTTAAGATGTCATAGTTCGTTTTTATTTAACAGAGTCCTGTCACTTAAAATTCAAAGGTTTGGAATTAGTTTCGATATGGTCTTTGATATAATACCAAGGCCGTTCGTTTAATTGATATGCAGATCGAGATAAAAAAAAACATTGGACTCTCTCATTGATTGTTATTGTTACCAAAATTGTTATTGTTATTTGTAACAGAGACGTGTTTTTACCGTCGAAGGCTGACTCTCGTGATATACATTGGTTGCTTTTATCACTCAAACACGTTACAGAAATCATAATTAGATGTTTTTAACACTTTAATAGCTTAATAAGGAGGGTGTGTGCAGAAATATCGTACATATGGAACTTGAAGAATTATTAATAATTTAAGCTGTGCTTTAAGTGTTGAGGGCGGAAGGAGGACTGAATATTGTGGAAGGTAAGAGAAGGTTTACGTCTAGTGGGCAGACATAGTCCGATGATGGAATGTAAGATATTACAGTTTGTTTTTGACTAGTTTTTACTTTTAATATTGTCGAGTTGAATATTAAAAATCCTTTGGAGAATGACAGGTACGTTTTAGAACACCTGTTCACAACACTTACTAGCAAACTGTACAGCTAATGAGTCAGTGGTGAAGGCGAGACTAGTTGCGCGACCTTGCCCCGCTCGGCCGCTCCACATTGCCCGTGTTCACATGTTACTATCGAATTTATTAAATAAGACAACACCGCTTGTCCGATCATTGATTGACTATTGTCACGTTATTGGGTTGCCAGTTAACACGTTCGATTAATTTATTCATACTTGACATTTTAAATTAAACTATAAGCATTCGTTTGTAGACGTTTAAAATAAAAGTTGACAATTTTAGTGACGCAGTGTTTCGACCGTTGGAAATACGGTTGCATTTTTATATAACGTTTATTGCACAATATTTTTCTTATAAAAAACGTATAATGAACCTGCCCTTTTTCCTCCGGGGGGTCGGCAGTTTGTATGTACTTCAATACATCTCTCAGTCGTCATCTCCTTCTTGTTATCTCTTTATTTTCATTATTTTAATGTTTTGGCGATGGAAACCCACAGTTAAAAGATAACCTATATTTTGTTACTATGATATCACCTTACATTACCTTGTATGTTGAGTACCTTAAATGGCGATTATATTATTATACTAATTATAAAACGGCTCAACTCACGTGTAAATCGGTGTCGGTACCGACTAGTTCCGAGCCAATCGGGGACTCTTCTTTAGGGTGAGTGGGATTGGTACTATGGCGCGTTCGCGGCAAGTCTCTCACTGAGTGAGTCGGTACTGACACCGATTTACACGTGACCAAGCCGTTTTATAAGTAGTATAGTGAAATGTCTCACGAAAGTTTTAATAGTTTAAATGTTCCATAAAATGTACAAAATCTGTAAAATAACTAAAATAATAATTGTACAATGAATAATTAATTTATTATTAAATAATAAGAATTAACATTTGAAAAATGGTATTTTAATAAGTTAAGTCAATTCAGTGTAACATGTAATCTAGTCCAAGATATAGTTCTAGTCACATGTAACTTGTAACACGAGCATCGGTTCGTGATAAACGTTTTTCTACTGTTTTTTTAAAAATGTTTACTATGTACAATAATGTACATAAATAGAATTAGTTTTTTAGTAAGATAAATTAGGTGTTTTACTAATTTTATAATCTGCTTTCCTTAAAGGAATGACATATGGTTATATTTTGCGAGAAATTTTAAAACGCTTACACTTTCTGTGGCCGTTCATTTGTACATATTTAAATGTACTTTATTGTAGATGCAATAAAACGAATTAAGAATTTATGTATTTTTTTTATTTTACAACATTTTCTTTACAATAAGGTGGCAATTACCGTGCCATAGACATCTCCAACAGGCAGATAACTTGGTTTTGATTAATAAACGCGACGTATAGTAGAATGCAATAACCCTCTTCCCATCATTCCTTTGTAATATTAGTGGTAAAGGGTTTTAGTTCAGTTCCTAGACGAATCCTTCCAAATGTCATCCAAAAAATTTTTTACAGTGAAAAAGGTCTTTGAGAAGAATACCGCCATCTATTGATAGTTTTCTGCATTTAATAGCTTTTATCCCAACAACATAAAGCTGTCCCGATTATAATAAACAAGATGCCAAGGATTGAACCTGGAAAGAACCGAATACATTAAATATTTTAATCGAATTCAATGGAAATGAGAAATTGTAACAAATCTATTTACGTTATCAATTTAAACATTGATATTTTCTAAATATCCTTAGACATTAACCGACAGCCAACTAGTGTGTATATAATTTCTCTTTTCCATTGAATTCTATTATCTTAGATTTCAAATATGGTCGTTGAAGAAATGTGACATGATCGTCATAGCGAGTGACTGCGCATCTCGTGTGGCATCACACTTAAAAAAAAACTCAAACCATTAAGAACAGTGCTTTTACCACGGTCCAAAGGTTCCTCAGCACCGACCATAGAGCCGGTGACCGCGGTGAAGGCGAACGCCAGACTGTTGGAGGCGGGCACGGCCAGCGACAGCGGCGCCCTCTGCACCGCCATCAGGTACACTAAGGATCCACATTGGTTCACCAGGAATGGTACCACGTACTAAAATTAAACATAGTATATATACATACCATACATTGAAGCCATTTTGAATTTTTTCATTTTGTGAGAGTTTCGAGATAAAGTTAAATAAAATAAGGGTAGGTAATGCTGTAGTTATTAGGCAAAAATATTTTACCAGAAACATTTGATAAATTTCGTTTTACCGTCAAACGTAGTTCGTTTATGGTTTTCTGTACAACGTACCCGCCAATTACCAAGAAGGAATACAATTTCAGCGTAGGCCTGTGCCAGTCGTGTTTCCGCTTTAACTGATCGTAGACCCTTCGTACCCTGACGGATGAAGGGGTTCGTACATCCCCATAGTACACCTGTCACCACCAATAACCCTGAAATGGAAACCGAAGGTGAAATAGATCTAACCTTAGTGACCAATTGACTCCAGATGATTACATCACAATAAGCACGCATCATCATCACCCACACGAACACATATCTTTTTTTTTTATAGAAGATATTAGAAAATGTTTGGTTTATCTACTAATATTTCTTCTACCACTCAAACTAAGTTAAGCTTTGCTA
Organism: Papilio gigon; assembly: GCA_027563995.1. NCBI lineage: Eukaryota > Metazoa > Arthropoda > Insecta > Lepidoptera > Papilionidae > Papilio > Papilio gigon. The sequence continues at coordinate 2,914,785 of JAODUI010000019.1, read as the reverse complement.
GAATATGGTTTACAATGGTCGAACGGCGGGATTCGACCTCTTGACCAAGTGATCGGAAATCCTTACCCTTAACCATTAGACTACTGGCGATTTTTACGACCATTATCGTACTGAAACATATGTAAGAGAAGGCTCCGTCTCCTGTAACACAGGTTTACCTAATTCGGAGACATAGCCAAATATGTAATATTAAGATTTTTAGGCCTACTAAAGAATTTGTTTTCATCAGCTCACTATACCACCCCACCGAGCTCAGAACCTACCCTATTAAGGGTGACTACTGTGCAATTATAATTTCATACTAACATAAGGATATCAAATAAAAATGCTTTTATACATTAAAATATATCGTATATGTACCATTCCCTTTTATATACATTATTTTATGTAAACATAGCACCATGAAACATATATGACACTAATTAACATGATATGTTAAAAAATATATTCAGTGAAATGTAAAAAATATAAAAACAATACATCCATAATTATGTATTTAATTTAAAATTTTAATTCAAATGTATTAAGTATAGCATAATATACATCATATGAACCGAATAATTTGATCTGTAATGTTATATATTGAATTATAATAATAATTAGTATTGGAAAACATAAAAAGTTTGCATATAAAGTCGACCGATAAAAAAAAAAACAATAAAAAACGTATTTGTATTTTATATGCATCATCATCATCAGATCAGCCACACGTCGCCCACTGCTGGCCGTAAGCTTCCCTCAGGGTCATCCAGGATGCTCCCGCAAAATTAACCAGATCATCGGCCCATCTTCCGGGAGGCCTACCTACGCTGCGTCGACCTGTCCGTGGCCACCATTCAAGGACATACATATATATGGAAATATAAAAACCAATTCGAAGTTATCATAAATGAATTTAAAACAATACTAAAAAAATATTTATTTTCTACTTAACCGAGCCATGCACAAAAAATCGTAACAAACCAAAATATTAAATATTACTTTGTAAAAAATCTAGTCGAAAAGATTTACAATATTTTATAAAAAAAAAATTGTTTTAACTCATATATCAAATCAATTTAATTGATATTTTGAGATCATGAATTCTTTGGCCTTTAATGTTTAAAAGGGTAACCAAAAGATTATCGATAACTTTTAACCAATAACAAAATTGAGCAATTTTCTTAAAAATAAAATATTTGTAGATTTTTGTTAATTTACTAATATTTCTTATAATCATTCCAGGTACGCTAAGATTGAGCAAGGTTATGGATCAAGACAATAGTCGAATGGTGGGGTTCGAACCCACGAACCGTAGATTGGTAGTCAGTACCCTTAACCATTAGGCTTAACCATTAGCCAAATAATTTCTACCTTTCAAAATGGTAATTCATTTAAATGATTAAATGTTGAAAAGAAACATTCAATGTTTGTTGTCAAATGTTTTTTTTGACAACTTGGAACATCTTAAAAGATGTAAGGCAGAACATTTTTTTTTTAATTCACTTCATTCAATGACAATATTAGGTGTAGTACCATATAAAGTGATGCTGGGAGGCACAGCACATTGCAGGAGTCCTTAGAGCACCAGGAAATTTAAAAAAAAATGATTACTTCATAAAATGCGATGCTTTTTGCATATATAAAACAAACACTTTCAACAGATATTTGTTTAAAAAAAATAATCTCAAAAATAGATCTACAAACTAAAACGGGCTAAATACACTCAGTTACAACAGCCAATATTTAAAAAAAAAACATTTAAGAGTGTAAATAAATATGAACCAATGTTTATGTTATTCCCCTAAAGGAACACCTATGGTCATAGGCCTAACGTCGGAGAATAGGCAATGATTTTCATCTACCCACTTCACGAATTCTTTGCTAAGTGCCGCTGATATTTCTAACGCCATAATACAGTCGTTCTCAGCTCGATGGGCTTCGATTCCCACACGATTTAATACTCTCTCATAAATATTCTTTAATTTATAACTGTCTTTTGGCTTCGTACCGCTCCATGGAAATCTCCTTCGAACTTTTGATAGATTCTTTCTTTCAAATTTCCTCGGTGTTTGATCAGATTTAATTCGTTGTTGCTTTGGTGTTGTTTCATTTATATTTTTCATTGAAATTTGATTATCAGATAAATTTGTCTCGTAGAGTATCTTTTCTGTTTCATTTTTAATTTGTTGGTTATGTGTAACCTTCATAGTTTGTTCAGTAACTTGGATGTTAGTATCATTTACTTCATCAATTGATTGTTGGTCTGTTACCGAGTTATTTTTGATAGCTCCAGAATGTCTTTGCTCTAAATCTTCCTTATGAGAACTTTTTATTTTTTCTAGGATATCGTAAAATGCATGCAAACAGTCCGCACACAATAGGTCATCTGTAAAATGGACTGATATTTTCTCTAAATGATTTTTAATGATCGGGAAATCGAAATTATGTCCGTTTTGAGCGATGAGACACACTGGCTTAGTTAAAATGTTGAGGAAAGAGTTAATAGTAACAAAGGCATTCTTATCAAACTTTGTTTCGTGTTCAAGAAGATCGTTACACAGACCTGTAGTCGCTGTACTACCAGGATGCACCATTCTACACGGATTGAAACACATTGTGAGCTTGTTTTGGACCCTCGGCGCGGCGCCGGCTAGGGTCCTCAACAAATGTTCTCGTTTCACTGCAACCATACTCAATTCCGTAATTTTGGTGCGATTGGTTTCCTCGACTGGCAAACCAGTCGTTTCTAAGTCTACGAATACGTATGTAGCTACGGCAATCATTATAAACAAATAACTCTGTACTAAGCTTACCTAAGCTCAGCAACATAACAGCAAATGCACACAATTAGGGGACAATTTAATCATAAAACAAACATATCAAAAGTGAATCTAAACAAGTTAATACATGTAGATTTGTGAATCATCGAACTTCAATAAGTACCTATTAACACTAACACACTTTGACAGCGTCGGCTAAAAGTATGCATATACTGATTATGTTATCAGAACAGTGTTACCATTTATCAAACACCAGCTGCCAAAATTAGAAATTCTAATACGTAAATTTACCAAAGTTTTGGTAATATCTACGTACTTGTAAGAGTCGTCAGAAGAATCAAGATATTTTTATTCCAAGGTTCTTTGGCCGAATTCTGTCATAGCATTTCTCTAATTACATATGGTTTTATGTCAAAAGTACAGATATTTTCAGTCGTTTTTAACTCATCATCAATTTAATTATGCTATTTTCATCTGGTCTCTTATATTTATGAGAGAAGAGAAATAAAAGTAATAATAAATACATTGGTGTCTTTTATTTTGTCTTTTACATAACCTTTAAATACTTACATTCAACCTTCGTGCACGCTTAAACTTCTAAATAAATATTAGGAAAACTCGTCATAACTGGATCTAGACAGATTTCAAAAGTTACAAATTACACATAAAAACTTTTTGCTTCATAAAGTCATCTGAACATAATGATAATTCAGACAAAACACTTTTTTTCTGTGACTAATTACCTATTTAACTAATATAAAAACTGAATATAGACCTGAAAAGAAAAAAATCTGTTTAATTGCAGTTTACATATAAAAAAAACCAAACCTTTTGGTACCTTATACTTACTTAAAACAGTAAAAGTTAACAGTATGCTGCATACAAATTTAGTTATATAAAATTACACAATTGGTGCTATATATAAAATGTAGTACAAAAATGATATGATCAAAAACATTAAAGATAAAATTACTATCCAATATTTCTGAAGCCAATTCCTCTCATCTTTGTTAACGACAACCTTCTTTTCCTTATATTTCTTCTTTTTTCCACTCAATTTCCACTCATATTCAGCTAACTCCTTTCTGTTTCTTTCCTCTTCCAACTCCTTCAGCCTCTTTTCTTCTTTTTCTTTCTCTTTCTTTGCTGCAGCTTGTTTTTCTTCACAACTCTTGTCACAAACAACTTTTACTTCTTGTTCCTGAACTGCATTGCATGGCGCTTCTTTCTTCAAATTGCCACATGCACAATGAATTTTAGTTTTCTTGAAACATATTTGGTTTTCGCTACACTTATTCAAATGGCAAACTTTCTTACATCTATGACCACATTGCAACATCTTTGGACACTGTTGACCACAGCAAAGCATTTCTTCGGTACATGTGGTTAATTTTTTACATCTTATATATAGTTCACTTACACCACAATGACAACGGATTCGTTCCATTGCATCACAAGGTGGGCACAGCCCAGGATGACAGTGGCCTATCACACATTTATGAGTACATTTTTCTGGACGGTCTACTAAACATTCTTTATCACATGGCTTGCAAGAGTAAGGCACATTTGGGTAATCAGAATTATGCTTGTATAAATGACACATTTCTGAACACAAGTGGTTTAGGCACTCAAGGAGACGGCCACATTCTCTCCCACATGGTTTCTTTGATGCAGAATGACATGGTTGGTTCGTAACTTCGTGCTCACCAAAGCAAGCAACTGCTACTGGTTCCTCACACGGTGGACATTCTAATGTCATGATTTTAGACTTAGGAGGTTGAATTTCCCAAGGTGTGGCCGGTTTTTCTATCTGCTTAAATACAACAGTCACATATTTATGACAGACAGCTTTACATTGGTGATCACATTTCTCATATGTCTTGTAACATACAGCCTTACAGGGTGGGCAATCACCAAAGTGGCATAAATGCTGATTCTCCTCGGAATGACCACATTTATATTTAATTTTGCAAGAAAAAGTACATTTTGGTGGCTTCATATTTTTTTCTCTGCCACAAGGAACTGTAATATACGTTTCTTTGCATCTGCAAGTTATTTTTGACTCCCTAGGACAGGGGTAGCACGGGCCACGGTGACACACTGATGTGCATTTATGCCGGCCACACTGCAGCGGTTTATCACAAACCTTTTCGCATGGTGGGCAGTTGCCATTGCAACATTTACGTCCACATCCATGTTTACCACATGGTCTAGTTTCTCTGCACTTTGTATCGCATTTGAACTCTTTACTACAAGGTAATGATCTAGTATGTGCAGTGCATTGACAAGTTTTATCAATAGTAACTGAGCATGGTGGACATGAGCCTTTATGACATTTTTCAGGGCAACCGTGCTCGCAATCACTATGTTTCTTTCCACAAGTTCCTAAACATGTATCCATGACATCAGGACATTGAACAAACTGCTGATTTGCACCACATGGGCATGCCTTGAGTCCTGAGTTAGGACATGAACCACAACTACCAGAATGGCATACAATGTTACATTTATGGTAACCACATGTAAATGGTTTGTTACATATCTTAAAGCATTGCCACTCTACATCATTACAAGGACGCTTCATCTTTTCACTTCCACATTGACAAGCTTGTAGACTTGTGTAATTGCACGGTGGACAATCACCATCATGGCAAATGCTTTCACACTTGTGAGATTTACATGGCAGTGTTTTCTTGCACTGGCTACCACAGGACCATTTTCCAGCACTACATCTTACTTTTTTATGCTCCTTTTGACAATAGCATGCATCACTAACCATTTGAGGACAAGGTGGGCAAGGACCTGGATGGCATAGCAGCAGACATTTATGTTTACAGTTGTTTCCTGTTGACAATCTTTTACCACAAATCTCACCACATGAATGTGGTATTAACCAGGGATGGATTGGAGGATTATCAGTTTTGCTACAAAAACAACGATATTTATGTGGTATTTGTTCTTTGCTGTATGCTTGACGACATTTTGGACAGCACCATTCAACCTTCTTAGGTACAAATACTGTAATAGGACCATGATTATCATCGCTCTTGAGGCTCACACAGTCGTTCGCCCATTTTTGTATGCAAGATAAATGAAAATATGAATAACAGTTGTCACAATTCCAAATGGCATGGACTCTTTTAATCGATCCTATGCATATAAGACAGGTTATATTTCGACCGCTTATGGCTTCTTCTAGTAAGTTCTTGGTACGGTTGAGCAATTTTGTATCACCTCCTCCTCTCGAGTAGCTCTGGAACACGCCATCCAGTACGCTCACTTCAAAAGGTTCCTCATCTTCAGAGGATAAATTATCCTGCATTTCCTTTAAATGCTTTTGAACATTTTTCTGCAGTTTTGCAGCGGCGTCGCGATATCTTCGAGCCATAATAACCAACCAACCAAAAACCTTGCTCTGAACATTGGTAAAAGTCAAACTAAATTGAATAACTCCTTTGGACTAGGTATAGGTACTTGCAGGAATTTTATTTTGATTTGGCATAAATTTTCTCCATGTCGGCGTTTAGTTGGTCTGACGTTGACATTTTTACAGACTATAAATATTATTTTTGCAAAGTTCAATCTAGCCAAAAAAATATTAAAACATTCTAGATTTTCGCTTTCTTCTTCTTTGGTAAGAACGAATATGGAATTAGAAATTCCTACACTTTCATTTACTTATCCGTGTAAAATAAAAATATACGAATGGAGATTTTTACATTTTCATGCTGGATTTCATTTGTATGCGTTATTAATTAGATAGTTTTCCTGCAAATTAAATAACTTCCCGAAAGATCAATAAATAGGGATTTCCTACTCACTACTTTTCCAAAAATTCTAGATATAAAGAAAGAAAAGGCCCTAAGAATTACTACATTTAGGAACATTTTAAACTAGTTGCTTGTTATTTTATCAATCGTAAATTATCTTGTGCTTTAATCAATTTATAAAAAATTACATAAATCGTTAAATGACTGATCGATATTCTTCGACATGATAAAATGTAACGATAAGGAAAGGATTAGAAATTACTGGAAAAATCTGCACATTAACATCGGCCTGGCCCAGTTCATGGCATACGTCAGGTTTTCGAGAAACAGCTACTAGCCGCTAGATGGCCGAAGCTGTATATAAACCGGCAAACGCGAGTATGACGCGTATTTGTAAATAAGAAGTGACTGAGAGAATTTTAGTTTGAAAAGATAAATATTTTACGTTGTGTTTTGTGAAATATCAAGAAAAAAAAACACGTAAATATGAAATTCTTTGTGATTACAATCCTTGCGTTATTGACGCTTTTGGCAGTCGGAGTCTATGGTGAAGAGAAATGTTCTCAACGAAACACAATGTCTGAACAAGATTTTGGATTGGGATTATCTGATGATATACTGACCTCTATGGTTAGTCCGTGGATGTTCAACAACTACTTCCGACCTTGGAGGTATTTGGAGTCTCTGACTCGTGATGCCGGATCAACTGTTAAAATTGACAAAGACAAGTTTCATATTAATCTGGATGTGCAGCATTTCGCACCTGAGGAAATAAGTGTTAAAACAGCTGATGGCTACGTCGTTATTGAAGCTAAACACGAAGAAAAGAAAGATGATCATGGATTTGTTTCGAGGCAATTTGTACGGAAATACGCGTTACCTGAAGGTACTGAGTCGGAAGATATTGTCTCACAGTTGTCCAGTGACGGGATCTTGATTATTTCTGCACCGCGTAAGGAAGTCGATGCCAAAGGTGAGAGAGTTGTGCCTATTACGAAAACAGGGCCACTAAGAGCTGATTCCAATGAAAAAAAGGGCTCGTGCACGAGTGATGAAAAATGTGAATTGTAAAATTATTTTCTTCTGTATGTTTTTTTTGTTGTTGTTTAAAAATTTAAAGTGTTATTTTTATTTGAAATTAGCGCTAGACGCTACAACATTTTTATTTGCAGAATTGCTCTTATTTAATAACAGGGGCGTTTTGGAATATTTTCATGTAGAATTGCTTTTATTTAATAACAGGCACATCGCAAAAACAAAATAAGGATTTTTCATTTCTTTAAAGCGTAATTTAAATATTAAATTGGACAAATATTATGATGTAGGAAAGGGGAAGAAATGTAGAATTACAAAATAACTATTTGTGAAAATAAATAACGAAATAAAATTAGATTTTTAATTAAAATTTATTCATTATTCTCCACAATATTCACCGTAAACACTAAAATCCTTAAAAACAACATTACTTTGTTATAACCTGATATTCAGAGATCTTACAAGCAATTTAAAATATGCACATGATCTAATTAAAAAAAAAAATAAAACCAATTTTAACTTAATATTAGTGAATTATAAGCAAATTATAATATTGTTACAATACATAAGTATGACTATTTTATAAACATAGTAACATTTATTAAGAAAATTTTTATTAATGGCACTATTAAATAGTTATTGAAATTTTCTCATAATTATTTTGCGACACCTATATAACTTTTTACTTCAAATTCTCTGGACAATTATTCTGTATATAAGCCATTATATACCTATATCATATACTTTTACATAACGCTTAGTTTTTTTTACCTCTGTAAATAATTACTCGGCAACTACGTCACATAATTAAATAATTCTTGTTATAGACAACTCCTATACCACAGTTGAGAAGGTATATTATAACGCTATTGAACTTAGGTGGTGAGTGAATTGGGAAAAACTGTTTTATGAGAATTTCATAAAGGCCACACGGGAGCAACTAGTATGGTTACACATTTAAATGTTGATTTGTTTATATTAAAAAAATGTGATTATATTAAATTTCAAAGTAAAGCATTAAATTTACATGATTTCCTTTGTACATTGTAATTTTGTACAGACAAATTCAATGGAAATGAGAACTGATATTGACTCATTTCACAGGCTGTTATTATTATTTATTGTCTATTTATTTAATTTGGAATATTCCAGTATTTAAAATTGGTTATAGAAATGTGTCTGGTTATTATGAATCTGTGAAGACAGGATTATAATTGTTTAGATAGGTTTGTTATGATTTTTCATTTCTATTAAAACCGATTATAGTTAAGTAAAGTTAAGTTTTAGTATGTAGATATGACATCGGTTATCGATTAAGTGCAAATTTTTTGTATGATTATTTGCTCACGGTAAGGTAAGTAACTAAAGGATCGGTGGCGCAGTTGTTAAGCGCTTGACCGAACCGTACTGGACATTGTCCAGGTTCGATTCCCGCCTTGTACCAATTATTGAATTTCATATGTACATTGTACACTCTTACGGTGAAGGAAAAACATGGTGATGCTGCACATATTTGTTAGGAGTTTCAAAGATATGTGTGAAGTCAGTGTACAGGGACGGTATTGTTGACTATGGCATAGTCATCCCTAATAACAGTGCCCGTGCCCCTCAGCGGGGAAGTGTTAGTTGATACTAATTGTACTTTATGGGTCTCCCTTAGTGATCATTTGTGGCGTAACTTAACGCACGCGCGTGTTAATTTCCGGTTTTTTATTTTTATTGGAAAGTTTAAACCAGCCGGCTTTTTTATTTTGATCTTTAGGCATCGAGATTGATCTGGCAACTCTCTCCCGCTCGTTCAAAATCTCGCTGGATTGACTTTTTTTATTGTGTCCCTTCCCCGATAGAGTACTTTCGCTGGCATTTTCTTTTCCATTCCTCTTATTACGATATAAAGTTGTACTGGAACTAGTTAGTCGGTTCTGGCTTTGTGGCCGACGGCTCAAGGTAGTCTGGCTGTATGATTTGTTCTTTTGTAAAGGTCGGTCTTCGGTCTTAGCGGTCTTTTTATAAGTCTGCTTGGTCTTCTTAGGTCTCTGTTCGTAATGTACGTCCTGTTGTTCGCCGTAGTGTTTCGGTGTCCAGGGCGCGAAGAGTGAGAAGCTTTTCGTGGTGCTGCGTACTTGTATGTTGGATGACATCACGGAGGACACGTCGTCTCGCGATCTGTTCCGGGTCAGACGACCTGGGTCCGGGATGTCGCCAACTATGAGCGTAAAGGAAGTTTTTTTTGCTTATGTTAATAAAAATAATTTTATGGAAATTTTTAAAAATGACGATAAAAAATAATTTAAAATTGCTGTAGAGATTCTGATAGAACTTTCACTGGAAGGTATCTGATGTGCACGGGAGTATTATAGACTTTTTTTTATTTATTTTTTGTTTTTCTTGTAACCATTCCTGGTAAGCTCGAAAAAGCCTGTGTTATGTTATGGTTCACGGCAACAGTCGAATGGTGGGAATCGAACCCACGACCGCTTTATCGGTAGTCCGTACCCTTAACTATTAAGCTATCGGCGCTTAGATATTATACTGACGAAGTCGCGATTTTTCTAATTTAAGAAAATATATGAATACCATTTTGTTAATTTACTAATTATTCTTGTAAACTGTCCGGGTTGCATGACAATAGTTGAATGCAAGAACAAATGTAAAGTCAACACTGCAGATTGATATTCCGTACCCTTAACCATTAGGCTATTGGTGCTTCAAATTCAACTGAAGGTGTGTAAGGGGTTTCAAAAATTACTTATGTAACTAGCCCTTCTTACCCAGACTATGTTTTTTTTTTTTTTTCTCAGCCTAATTGATCCTCTAACATGTGGGGTCAGAGTGGCTTTTTATTCTATACCAGAGGTAATATTAACACAGTTCTAATTTTGATTATTACAATATAGCAGTGCCAACGGTACCCAGACTATGTTAGGGGAACAAGAGGGGCATACCTCCCTCCCCACCCGCATAAAAATGAGTTTCTTATGTAGGTGTCTACGTTATTTTGAGGATAAACAATACAATAATTGTCTAATAATTAAATCAGTCTTACCAGTGGTAGCATGTAGGTAGACAACGCTACGTTGGCTCTGATGGCTGGATTCTCCTTCCGTACTACTCTCTCCGGAGTTGGTTACCTGCGTCCGGCGACGAGGTCTGGAGATAATGATCGTATGAAAGTCGATTAAATTCAATTCGGAATAGTTGCGAGTTAAATGATTAAACAAACATATTTAATTAAATAAAAATAAGTTAAAAACAGTCAGGGCTTTTCGCGGTGTGTTATTTAAAAATTGTTTTTCCTTGCAACAGGACAAACTCTGCCATTTATTCAAATATCCAATCAGGTAGCAGTTATTAAACAATTAAAACTTTCGTGAGACATTTCACTGTACTACTTATAAAAGGGCTTAACTCAAGTGTAAATCGGTGTCGGTACGGACTAGCTTCGAGCACATCGGGGGCTCGAAACTAGTCGGTACTGACACCGATTTACACGTGAGTTAGGCCGTTTTATAAGTAGTATAGGTGGCAGTTAGTTGAAGACGGGGTAATAGTAAGACAGTAATGAGAAGCAATTCGGAGTGTACCATTGACGGATTTATTTACACAGACACAATTAAAAGCTTCATTCTATTGGCTAGTGTCTCCCCGTCAACTTAATGTGTACGATATGTTCAAACGACTGTAACTCTCAAAGTGGAACACCGCGAAGGGGCATAGTTGTACATTAACAAAGATTTCTATACAAATAATTCTCATTTGAATTTGTATTTAAAAAAAAATATACATTTAATGAATTTCTTCATGAAACAGCTGTCAATATATTTGAAATAAAAAAACAGCGATGTTATATGTAGTTGTAAAATATAGATAATGTTTTTAACTTACTTGACATCTTTGTTTATTTCATGTCTGCTGCTTCTGAGTTCAGAAGAATCTCTGTCATCTCCTCGCGCGTGCCTTCTGATATCATTCTTGGTCCCTTTCAAAGTCTTCGAGCTGCTGTGGCTCCTGGACCGGTCGTAGGGACTGGGCGCCGGGATCGGCGGCTTCCCGTTCCGTCTCCTATCGAACTGACTCTCAGTTTCCGTGTTACTTTGTATCTCTGATATGTTTTGAAGATTTCTCTTGTAGTATTTCCGAGAGTCGTTCGCTTCGTCTCTATAAAGATTCGACATCGAATAACTTTTGTTGGACAGTTCGCTGTGGTCGACTTCGTCGAGACCTGTGCTGGAATTGGATATCGTCTTTCGCAACGCGCTGTGGTTATTAGATTGAGGATGGCTTTTAGTTTTTGTGACTGTATGTTTGCTTTCTGATTCTTGATCGGTGTCGCCGAAGAAACGTAGATTTTTCGCGGGTGAATTCAAAGGTTTGCTCGTCTTCGACCAGACGCGACGCGACGATTCGTCTTCTGTTGTTATCACGCTGTCCTTTTCAACCTTGAAATTTGAAATGAATTTATTTGACTAAATATTTTAGTTCAACATTTAAGTTTTATGTATTACTCTTATAGAAGGAGTAGTCCTTCGACATGTCTGACTCGGCTTAGACCCTACGGGTCTAACTTACACTATTCTATTACGTTTCTATTTCTCATTTAACTAATGGCTTAAACATTCAATAACCTAAAGGCAAACATACACGGACAGCGTAAAGCCTTCGATAGGCTACCGGTAACGTTTTTCGCCATTCTGTATGTGTAGTTCTAATGACCACTGCAGCCGATTTCTAGAAGCTGGATGTAGTCTATATTTGGCTTGTTAATCATAAACAAAACTCATCTATGTTTGTAAACAAATATCAATAAGTAACTGTGTTATTTACTTATTGATATTTGTTTGTAATTGCTTGCTGGTTTTCGCAATGAATAAATAAATAAATAAATAAATAAATATATTTACTCTGTTATTAACGCTCTTCTCTCTTTTCTTGCCAATCCTGTCAAGAGATTTGAACCAGCTGCCGCTGGCCGGCTGCGGCGCTGGGGGGCGTCGGGGAGGCGACGGTGTCGGACTAGGGGTAGCTAGGCGACGTCTCTCGCGGTATCTCTCAGCCTGGAAAATGAAATATACACATCATTACGTGAACACGTTTTTAAAGCCTTTCCTGTTCTATTTTTTTTATTTATTATTAATTGACAGTAACTCAAGTTATTTTTTTTTAACAAGCATAAGAATTCTGTGATGATGTCACGCAATAATTATAACCAATTCAAATGAATGAGGTCCTTCAAAGATAAAAGCGGGTTAGTATAAATAAAAAATATAATGCCTTTATCGTATTATTTAAGTTTGAATGAAGTTATTTAGTAAAGTTTTACCGGAACACGAGTGCAAACAATTCATTGATGTTTACGAGGTCGTCAGGTCGGCCATATGGTTCGTGACCTTTCAAAAGCCACCTCAGTTACACGCAGCGATTGGTTTGTGTTCGCGAATTATTTAAATAAACAATGCGGCCTTACAGCCTACAACATCGTGACCTTAATTAGTACCGTTTCATCTATATCATATACTAGCTAACGCCGGCGATTCTGTCCGAAAAGAATAAAAAAAAATCATTATTAGCCTATGTGTTCTTGTTGAATGAAATTCAGATTTTTAAAAGTGATAATGTGACAACGACTCAAAATAAAAAATAAAAAACTTCTTTCTTTTTCTTTAATGGCCTTTTTTGGCGCGCATATCGAAACTCCTTGGACAGTTCTTATGAATATATTCCAGAAAGATCCATGAAGCCGTTCTGGATATACATTCTAAAAAAAAATCACATTTATAAAATTATTATAGATTACGTTACCAAAAATATATTTGCAGTAAAAATCGATTATTATAAGCTACAAAGGTAGCGGGAGATCGAAGGTGTTTGGATTGTGTGAAAAATATGCGTAAGAAGTGAGTTCGGATATGAGCTGACAGAGTTGTATGGAATTATATCCTGTACTCAAATTTTAATTTATCCCAATGTAAATTAGTGCAGTGTAATTAGTGAACTTATGTTAAAGATCAGAAACTTTTTATAGTATAATCTTTTTCAAAAAGACTTTGGCGCTTGCCTGTTTACCGAGGTCTATCTAAGGGGAGGTTGTCACTGATGTTGTAGGTAACAAACGAAAGCTGCTGATGCCCTTTTAATTTGCCGTCAGTTTACAATCTGAGTAGTAAAATTATCATCGCATTCTCAACTTGTCGTCAACTGGATGTAGACATTTCGATTGGTCGCCGTGTAATGTGACTGTGAGTGAAATTGTAAATTGTCAAAGTTGACAATCTGTCGATAACATACAATATTTAGTACTAAGAATGCGCACGCTTTTAGGTGTGTCGGAACGAGCTAGTTTACACCATTGCTGTATTTGGTACTGAATGTTGGTTGAGATCTTAATTCGAGTACAGCCTTATTTGTTGTCGGTTGACACATAACACGACTGCAGTACATTGCTTAGGTATTATATCGTCATATATGTCCCCACTGAAGGGCTATCCTACCATATACTAAGGGTAACTAGGCCATAAGCAACCGGTGGCCCAGTGCATTGACTTCACACATATCTCTGAATTACTCAGTAGATATGTGCAGGCATCATGTTTATTTTTTTCGCTGTAAGAATGTCGAAATATATTAAATTAAAAAATCGAAAAAAAACATTGGTACATGGCGTAGCTCAAACCCAGGACCTGTAGATTACATCAAGCACTTAAACCCTTAGCCACCGATTCTTAATATAAACCTCTTGCTTCTACAAAGGTTTTAAGGTCAAAGGTTATTTCAAAGTTTATTTTGGAAGTTGGCACTTTTAAAATACACACTGAAACAAACGATAAATGATTTAATGGCGTAGTACAGTTTGGGAAATGAAACCTTCCACCACACATTGAGTAATTTTATCATAAAATTATATTTATTTACAAAGGAATAAGGCCTATGTCCAACAGTCGGCAGACAAGGGCTGATAATGATGATGATGATGATAAAAGAGTAAATTAATTGACTAAGTTAGTCGTATATGTCAACGCTAAGACGAAACTACAGGACCCAGTGAATGTTACACATAGATTGGTGTTACTATCCAGACAGCCAGTAAGGAAGGTTGGGGTGTAGCCTATACTATTATATAAACCGTAATCGTTTTTTAACTTTGTTATGTATGATCTCAAAAAGCACAGTACAAATTTGAATCATTCGTCTAACACGTTTCTATTAGTATAAAAATTCGACATCAGTGACCGGCGATCTGATGACGATCAGGTTGACGTTGCCCAAGTGCAGAACTCTGGACAGAGTGAGCTGGCGGCGTACTGTAGCGCCATCTGCCCTACAACGATGATATAGAACTTTAAGTCAAGTCACATTATGAAACTATATAATTTGGGAGCCCACTTATCATTCTGTACGAACGTTTATCATCGCGATGCTAATTGATAGTTGAAATAAACATACTGTAGAATCGTTTCCATGTTCGTGCGTAGTTCACAGTTATATTCTATCTATTGTTATTTAGCTGCCAGTTATTTGATTTGGCACGTTGATAACAAGAGTACTATTGTGACATTGCCGCTCTATCGGCACAAAAATTAGTAAAGTATATAAGTATATCGGACCATGATTTCGACGATAGAGCGAAGTGGAGAAGACGCGAAGACACGTAAGGCTGACCCTATCACCACGTGGGACAATCAAGCCAAGAAGAGAGAGAGAGAGAGAGTATAGTATATAAGTAGATATAAATTTAAATTCAAGAACTGAATATATAAATATAAATAGAGCAAAAAAGAGTACGGACTGCGAGTCGGTAGAGGCATAAGAATTATTTAAAAAAAAACAAGGGTAGAAGGTGATCATCGACGCTCATCCATCTTCAGTACAAGAGGAAACATAAATGCGTTACCTTTGAGAAAGTACGCTTGCCTCTTGAAGGACCCTAAGTCGTACTTGATATACCATCTGTCACTCAAATCTTAGACTTTGTTTTTTGATTGTATAGGATAAATTATATTAGTAACTAAAACAGATACATCAATAAAGTGTTGAAAAAATAAAACAGTGAAATTGGCTCTGAAGTACAGTTTTCTACAAAACATGGACCCATTCTTATTGGCAAATCCTGGCAACTTCGACACGTGATAGAATCTAGAATTAATCATCATATATGATAGACGTTCTCGATAAAAGACCCATGCACTGTGTTGAGAGATTGTGACAACAATGTTGACAATAAAAAAGGAACACAGAAGCAGAATCTTAAAAACAGTTTTTGCTCGTGTCGAGATGTCATCAATTTGTTATGAAGTGTCCTGTCAACGTGTACATTGTCAGTAAATGACACACAAAGAGTCTGAAGGCAATGTATCGTGTTACACGTATGTATGTATTGCCAAAAAACCTGTAGCGGTCGGTTCAACAGCCTCCGGGTCAATGTCATTGTGTTGACACGGTGACGTCAGCGCGACGCCTCTCGCCGCAGACGTGTTAAATTAATTTAGAATTAGCAGGAGACGTCTCTGGTATACTTACATGACTTATAAAAATATTACAAAGCTACGAATAAAATGGCTGCAGGAATAATAACGATTTATCAGTGGACAAGGCCAAGAAGCGGGGGGCGTCCTGCCTCGCAAGACGAATTAATGCGGACAGCAGAGAGGTATTCAATGCGGAAGGATGACCGCATACTGTGGAAGGCATATGTTCAGTGGACAAAGAAAATTGTCCTTTATCTTTCTTATGCGACCCGTCTCTTCTTAGAGTCTCCTCCAAAATTTCTGCGAATCTTCTTGGCACATTCTATTATTCTATCTTCTGTATTCTTAATATGTCTACTCTTCTCTTTACTTTTAATTTCTCTATCACTCTATCTCTGCTGCTACTCTATATATACCTATATAATAACTATTAACCTTTCAATGATGTTACCTTAAACATCTGTTAACATTGACATTTCTACTATATATACTGCATTCATGTACTCATGATATTTTTTTATTTGTTACCTTACAAATAAGTAACAAGTCTTTTACAGTCTTCCCGATGTACCGCAGTTCGACGTTGGAATCTTAAATACCATCGGGATCTCATCAATAGCTTTAAAATAGCACGACTGTACCTCTCCGGAATTCTAATGTAGTACAGTCGGCAACATAATAAAAGGTCTTAATTTACGGGAACTTTGTCTATTGTAGTTTGTAACGCAAACTATTAGAGCGGAGTATAATTGCCGCACTCAGAATAATTTAATGATCGATTAAGTAGACCCTTAGGTTCTGAATTGGATTTAGTTTGAGAAATCTACACTAAGGAATTTACCATGAACGTTATTTTTAATATAATTTTAGACTATAATACAAGAGTACTGGCCGTCAAGTAACGATGTCTGACTTTTTCTATAATGTAAAAGAAAAAAAAACTATGAACTTTCTCCGCTCACTTGTGTCGCATATTTTAAGTTGTGTTGAAAATACAGATGATGAGTGTCATTTTTTTTACAACTTTTAAGTCATACTTTGGTTTTTTTTTTTAAATAAAACTGTAGGTACTTATGTTAGCATGTCAGCATGGGTATCAGCAGCTCACTGTCCCCACTGAGGGGCTCGGAGGGGCCCCTATCATTAGGGGTCACTTTTGCAAAATATTTCTTTAATTGTTGATGATTGAAATTAATGTCATGTTTTTTTTTCCTTTTCTCTTTTTTTTTATAAATGTGTTTTCATTCTATTATTTCTACTCAAACTGTACCTAGTTGTTCTGACGACAATTTCATTCACGTATCGTTGGAGTTCTCAATAAATCAAATACTACGAAAAGCTTGGATATAAAAAGGAATTGAACAGAAATATTTATAATCCCAATTGCTATATGTAAGCCTAGAAAGAATGGATGATGGTCGTAGCGCAAAGCGCGCGTACTTGGGACGGCCAAGTGGTCGACGCCCGGTTGGCC